>BEHA01000092.1:302249-324262 GCA_002897215.1 Eschscholzia californica subsp. californica | reverse complement strand
ACACCCATTTGCAACCGATGGGCTTTTTGCCGGGTGGTAAAACAGTGATTGTCCAGGTTTTATTTTCTTCCAAGGCTGAAATTTCCTTGGCCATGGCCTCCTTCCAATGAGGGGACTTCATTGCTTGAGTAAAGGAGGTTGGTTCGGTAGATGATAAAACCGAAGAGAGAAATTGTTGATGAGAGTTTGAAAACGAGTTAATGGAAAAATAGTTTTCAAGAGGATATTTAACAATGTTAGTGTTTGAACACACATAGTCATCTAGATGACTAGGCGGGCGGCGGGACCGAACCGGTCGGCCGGAATCGGCAACGACGGAGTCGGAGACTCGGACGTCGGATGGAGGAATCGGCAGTGAAGAATCACTGCTCGGTGGTGTAGATAAACTTTCTGCAGGCACACCAGTACCCGGGTCCTCATTAGAAATTACTGGAGGCACCCCTGATGGGTTAGACGGTCCACTGTTAGGTGGACCTGAAGTCGGGTCAGCAGGGGTGTCTGAAGGCACCCCTGTCGCCGATTGCTGACTCCCGGGGACAGGAACAGCAGATTCATCAGTGAATCTGCTGCTGTCCGCCGGTGGAGTGGAATGAATTTTATCGTTTGTCGGAAAGACAAACGTGTCGTCGTCGTCGATAGTGATGAAGGGTTCCGGACGCGAGAGAGAGGGTTGTTCCATCGGTGTGGATGACATCGGAAATCGGTTTTCAATAAAGGTCACATCACGTGAGGTAAAAATACGTCGGGTGGAGATATCATAGATTCGATAACCCTTTTGTCCGTTCGGATAACCAAGGAAGATGCCGGCGGAAGAACGAGCATCCATCTTAGTTTTGACCAAAGGAATTCGGGCATAACAAAGACATCCGAATACACGTAAGTGTGAAAGATTTGGAGGAGAACCCATGAGGATTTCATGAGGTGATTTTCCATCAAGAATAGGTGTAGGTAACTTGTTAATGAGATAGACGGCGGTTAGAACGCATTCTCCCCAAAAAGAGATTCTTCCATATATCGGATGCCGTCTCATCATATAAGACGGTGATTTTCCATCAAGAATAGGTGTTGGTTTGATGAAATCTATCAAAGAGATTCTTCCATATATCGGATGCCGTCTCATCATATAAGATAGATGATCGAAGAGGTGGGTCTACCGAATTAATAAGCCAACTAGAAACGAGATCGTTACATCGTCCCCATTGTTCTAATTCATTAGGATCGGTGGGTTTATCGATGCTTCCATCTACGAAACCTAGTTTGCCTTTTGCCCTTAAAGCTTTTGACATTCCTCGAGACCATGAGGAGTAATTATCACCGGTTAGAAGTGGTGTAATAAGAATAGTAGTAGGAGAATCCGAATGGTGAACATCAAACGGCCCACTATTGAGAGTAGTGTGAATTTGAGAAGTTTCCGAAGTTTCGGGAGTAGTCATGATTCAAGAGAAAAAAAAAAAAAATTGAAGGCTCTGATACCATGTGAAAAGGCTCAAACCTTTGAATTATATAACACACTCGAGTGTAACGAGTGGAGATGAAGGAGATGATGTTCTCGGTTGATGACCGAGAGGGAGAGTGTCTCGGTTATAGCCGAGAGCTATGTGATAACTCTTGGTGAAGACCGAGAGTGGTGATGCTCGGGTATAACCGAGAGTGAGGGAGACTCTGTCTCGGTTGTGATAGCCGAGAGACCGAGAGAGGAAGATGATGGTCTCGGATAGACAACCGAGAAGATGAAGATCTTCAGGTGAAGGCCGAGAAGAAGAAGGATGGTTGATAGTGAGAGATAGCAGCTTAGGTAAATACCTTGGTTTTATTATTCACTTTACAACTTGTACATTACATATGATATGAACCTCTTTATATAGGTTTACATGAAGAAGAGTTTAAGGTTATCAAAACTTATCTAAAACTAATCCTAAACTAATCTAAATTACAATCCTAATACCTAAGGAATCCTAGTTGTAGTAGGATTCCTATTTGGACCAAGTCCACTCGGTTTGGCCGAGTGGAGTGGACCTTCCAACACCTAGTACACAAAAGATGTTAGTTAAATTTCAACGGTATCTTATGTTCCTAACACGATTCCGTGCAAGTTCACGCAGTACATGCAAAATATCACATTATAATCATTGAAGTGACCGTGGCTTGTCTGGCTAGAGCATCTATAAAAAGAAGTATTTGTGTTCCGTCAAAACAGTGTCACTACTCACTATTTCAGACAAACCAATAGTCTGACATGGCGTAGAAAAGCACTTAGTAGTGGTTGCTCAAACACAATAGTTCACAATTTCACATGAATGAAAGAAATCACAGTGGTAGAATGCATGTTACTCATGATATTAGTGAGAGAGAACTTGAGGCGTAATTACACAAGAAACTCAGAATACTAACCGGAAGTCTGACAGTGTGACGAAGATTTACCATATCAAGTTGGTAGAACTTGAGATATAGGATATGGGTTGTTACAAAAGCCAGTAATGGAGCACCAACCATGACTCTAGCAGCCTCATCCCTTACATTGAAAGTTCGTAGTATGGCCAGAATGATAGTGTATCCAAGTAATGCCACAGGAGAGGAATAGTCTAGCTTTTCTATCAGATACACATCTCTGAGAGTAAAACCAAAAGAACAAACTTTAGGTGATTATTCAACCAAGAATGCTATTGCTAACGTGTAGATCGATCACAGGGTATTTTGGCAACATTGTGAGTGAATCTAGAGTGATTAAGGTAAACACTAAATGCATCAGCTACATTTGAAGAAATTAAAGCAACCAAAACTCTCTGGTTCTTTTACAACCCGCTGAATAGTCAAATAGCAAGCAACCAGTGCAACCAGGTGCTATACTCAAATCACAGTAGAAACTCCAATCAATCCCATGTTTCCTAGTTCTTGATTGAAATATCACTAACATATTTACTAGAGGCTAAAAGAAAGGGAAAGAGTTCAATCAAATTACTGACTGTGGAAGGCAGCACTCCAGAACCAAGAATTCATTGCCAAGAGCCCATAGGTATGCACCAAACCAGTATACTCATAGTAAGGTTTCCTTCTTTCATGTCTTAGAGGCAACTTGTAGGAGTAGGATAAAAGAATGAAAAATGACAGCCAACCTTGAAACTGCATTGCTAAATTCAAGGCGGAAAATGCGACAGTCGACAAAAAAGGGTTCCTGGGTAAATCAAGTAAATTTTATCGAATATTCCTTCTTAACAAGAAAGCTGTAAAGAAACTAGTAGATGACAAACCTGGATTCTAGTGATCCGCTTGAAAGGCCAGTTACAATGATACTGACAGGTCTAATCCCAAGTATCTCTCTTCCATTCTCTGTCTCCAGCATGCAATGGTACCGACAGTCACTTTGGCAGTCCCACTGCTTTCATCGAAGATAAAGTGGCTCCTGCATGTACCACGGACCATCGATAGACACACCATCACGCTGGTCTACCAAGATTTGCTTACTGGTAATCATTTTAAGTTTATAGTTTGTTTTCAGGGTTTTCTATTTTGATTTAATTTATGTTTCTGTAAGGGGCTGTAATTGGTTTCCATAAGAGCTAATAAATATGTAACCCTTTGTATTTCCCAGTCATTAAGGTTCCTTCGGAACTGTATCTCCCAAGATTCGTGGAGAGTATTTATCAGCTGGGGCCAACATTACGTCTCATATTATGGAATGTGGCTGTTTGATACACACTATTAGCCAATTAAATCACCAGATATGAGATATTGGTGTAGTAGTTTATTAGATAATATAGTTTGAAGGAGAAAAATCAGAGTTCACTGTGCCATAAAAAAGGCATTAAATTCAATGGGCAACTTCAAATATAAAATCAACTTTCCAGAGTTGGACGTCGACTTCACACATTGCACAGTACCACAACTAATAAATTTTTTTCTCGAAACCACCCAAAACTATATTTCATTCATAAGTGATACAATCACAAATTTACATGGATAAATTGATTATTCCTCTCGGTTCAGCGACATGACAGTTACATAAGTAAATTCTCAGAATTTCGAATGTAAAGTACCTCATGAGCTTAGAGAAATTGACTAGACACTGGTGAAAAGAAGAAAGATAAAAGGATCATAAAGATCACGGATTAAAAGACCCTAAAGGTCAACAATTATATAACAAAGACTAAAGTACCCCAGCCGATTGAGCCACCACCATCATTACTAGGAAGCCGCTGCCGCCATTGAAGAACCGCCAATTTTATTGTATAGAATATAGTGAATTACTAATTACCATCTCTCTTCCACCTATCTCGGCCCCACCACCACTGCCACAGAACACACCAACCAAAACACCACCATTGCTAAAAGTCACATACCACACCACCACAAAAACGCCACAAAATCCATCACCACCGCCGTGAATCACTCCCCTCTTCTCCACCATCATCATAAGCACATCCAACTTCTTCATAACTCCACGCCATCGCCACCAAACAACCACTGAATCACAGAACCCACCGTCACCACCACCCCACCACCACCACCTTCACTTACCCCCACCAGATCCAATCACCAACATCTCCCTTATACCACTACCAGATCTGAACCCCTAACCACCACTAATAACATCTTCAGTGCCAGATTCAAACTTTTTTGATTTAGAATTATTTGAGTAACTCAACAAAAAATTGGGAGAATTACTGAAACACCCCAACTCTGATAATGGGTTTATTGAAACCGCCCACTTTAATTAGTAATTACCGAATTCCTCCAACTTCGTTAGATTTAACTTTGATATTTTCAATATCACTTTCTTGCCCTCTTACGTTTTACCCCCACTTCTGATAATGCGTTTACTGAAACCCCCATTTTTAGTAGTAATTACTGAAACCCCCAACTTTGCTAGATTTGACGGAAGAATGCCGTTAGAGAGAGTGAAATGACTAAAAGACCAATTATAAAAAACCTGACCTAATAACAAGAGAAGAGAAATTGCCGCGTCTTCGACTAAAATGTGGGGTGCTTATTTCACGGTACTGTCTTCTCCCTACTCCCAAATAGGGGTGGGATTTTGGCCCGGAAACTCGGAACCCGCCCACGACCGTCCGAGTACGAAGGGTCCGTGACCGTCCGATGCCCGAATCGGTCCGTACCCGCCCGACCGAAAGATCTTAAGCGGACCGACGCGGGCATAAGTCTTTACCCGGTGGTCCGACCCAGTCCGCCCGACTGAACCCGTCCACATCCGTCCGTTTATCCTACCCGTTATACCCGCCCGCCTATATGATTGATTTTAACCCTTTAGATTTGTAGAGTTAGCTACAACCATTAGATTTCAAGAGTAAAAATAAATAACCCTAGAAATCACTTTTCTTAATTTTGTCTTCGTCGTTCTACTTCTCTAGTCTCTATCTCCTCCAAAATCTCAGTATCTCATCAATAACCCGAGAATCCACAATAAACCGGTCGTAATCCATGAGAAGAAGCATAGAAACCGATCATAATCCATGAGAAATCTCAATGCTTATCTTGCGATTTTGAATTCATTTATTTTTAGAATTGTAAAGTGGGAGTTTTAGAAAGTTTTTTTAGCGACTAAACATTTAAATTTCGAATAAAAGTTTCTTTATTTGTTCATTAGTGACCGGTGTCCGCTCGACCGATACCCGGTTTGCTCGACTATCAAAACGGTCACGGACGGGCACTTTGTTGGAGAAAAATCCGAAATGTCCGTCCGTTTTGTCCGGATGTCCGAGTGGACACTTAGGACTCGTGTCCGTTCCGCCCGGACCGGTTGAGTTAGTGTCCGTTTCCCGCCCGTCCGGACCGATTCCCACCCCTACTCCCAAACCCAAACCGCTCATCTCCTCTCTCCTCCCGACTGAAACCAGACGAACTCGATCCTCCATTAAACGCATTCTTTTGATGAAACCAGACGAAGACAAATTAAGAAGCTCGTGTCTTTGGGTGGGTACCAGGTATTATGTGGGGGGTTTCAGATCTGTGGGGGGTTTCAAACTTTTCTGATCATTCTCATAATCAATCCACATAGTTATTAATTTCCCACTCTTGAGATCAACAACTTGTGATTTAAGATCTACTGTTTGAATTGAACTTAGATTATCTATATACTAAACCAACATGATTATCATTTGGATCATCGAATTACGAATCCAAATGGGTATCGAATCTCTCCACCACCAAAACCGTACTCTACCACCACCACTAAAACCACCGCCACGACCAGATGGATCACCACCAACATCACAACACACCACCACAAACTAATCCACTTAGAACAGAAAGAGTGAAAGAGTATCACCAGTCAAGTTTACTTAGTCTATTTTCTTGTGTTGAATAAGTCAAGTCCTAAGTTTTAGGATGCAGTTATTTGTTGATCATGTAGCTGAGAATATGCGATCATGAGCTAGTGTTTAGATTTTCAGTTTTTGTTGCAACTATTTAAGTAGAGTCTGCACTCAATAAAAGATAAGTCATTTCATTCCATTTGTTGAGCATTTAAATATTCTAACAAATTGGCATCAGAGCTAAGTGGATCTGAGAGAGGAAAGCCGCAGTCTTTCGATTGACTTGTAAGTACAGGAGAGTTTGATCACAAATGGCAACTGAAGGTTCTTTTATCCAACCAGCTGTTCCACGGTTCGATGGACACTATGATCATTGGAGTATGCTTATGGAAAACTTTTTAAGATCCAAAGAATACTGGAATTTAATTGAGATCGGATATGAAGAGCCGAAGGCAGGAACAACTGTGACAGAGGAACAACAAAAAAGACTTGGGGAGCTCAAGCTGAAGGATCTTAAGGTGAAGAACTACCTTTTCCAATCAATTGACAGAACAATTCTGGAAACAATATTAGAAAAGGATACTTCTAAGAAGATATGGGACTCGATGAAGAAGAAATTTGAAGGGAGTGCCAGGGTGAAGCGCTCAATCCTTCAAGCTTTGAGGAGAGACTTCGAGACTCTTGAGATGAAGGTTGGTGAAAGTATTAATGAATACTTTGCTCGAGTTATGACCGTAGCTAACAAAATGAGGGGGAATGGAGAACAAATGAGAGATGTTACTATAGTAGAGAAGATTCTTAGAACTTTGACAGACAAGTTCAATTATGTAGTTGTGTCGATCGAAGAATCCAAGGATATTGATGTTCTCACGATTGATGAACTGCAAAGTTCACTTATTGTGCATGAACAGAAGTTTTATAGGAACAATGGAGAAGAACAAGCTTTGAAAGTAACTACCGATGAAAGAAATGGGGGAAGAGGACGTGGTAGAGGCTATGTTAGAGGAAGAGGTCGAGGAAGAGGACGACAAAGTTTCAATAGAGCCACTGTGGAGTGTTATCGATGTCACAAGCTTGGTCATTTCCAGTATGAGTGTCCTAGTTGGGACAAGGAGGCAAATTATGCAGAGTTGGATGAGCATGAGGAGATGTTACTAATGGCTTACATTGAAGAACATGACCTCAGGCGCAATGAGGTATGGTTTTTGGACTCGGGATGTTCTAATCACATGTGTGGAGATGCAACAATATTTACTGAATTCGATGAGACATTTAGGCAGCAAGTAAAGTTGGGAAACAACACCAAAATGACAGTAAAAGGAAGGAAAAATATCAGATTACATGTGAATGGTTCAAATCATATTATTACAGGAGTGTATTACGTACCGGAGCTGAAGAACAACTTGCTGAGTTTAGGGCAGTTACAAGAAAAGGGACTCGCAATCCTTTTTCACAAAGGAATGTGCAAGATCTATCACCCAACCAAAGGTTTGATTATTCAAACCACCATGTCGGCAAATCGAATGTTTATTCTATTTGCTAATACACAAGAGCAAAGGGATGCAGCCTGTCATTACACAAGTGGACAAGATCTTACTCACTTGTGGCATCGTAGATATGGACACTTAAGTCATAAAGGTCTACAGATCTTGCAAACAAAAAATATGGTACGTGGACTGCCTCACCTTCCTCCCACCACTGTGATGTGCACTGATTGTTTGAAAGGGAAGCAACATCGAGATTCAATTCCTAAGAAAAGTGTGTGGAGAGCAACACAAAAGCTGCAGCTCATACACGCAGACATTTGTGGTCCAGTGACTCCAACATCAAACAGCAAAAAAAGGTACGTTTTATGCTTTATTGACGACTTCAGTCGAAAAGCATGGGTTTATTTCTTGGTAGAAAAGTCTGAAGCTTTAAATTCGTTTAAATGCTTCAAGAAATTGGTGGAGAACGAGATTGGTTTGTCTATAAAGTGTCTACGCACTGATAGGGGAGGGGAATTCAAGTCAAACGAGTTCGATGAATTTTGTAAACAGTGTGGCATAAAAAGGCAACTCACCAATGCTTACACCCCACAACAGAATGGAGTGGCCGAGAGGAAGAATCGGACAGTAATGAACCTGGTTCGTTCAATGTTGTCTGAAAAAAGAATACCCAAAAACTTCTGGCCTGAAGCAGTGAATTGGACCATATATGTCTTAAATAGAAGTCCCACAATAGCTGTCAAGAACATTACTCCTGAAGAAGCCTGGTCAGATGTGAAGCCCTCTGTGAATCACTTTCGAGTTTTTGGATGTGTGGCACATGTTCACGTGCCAGATGCTAAGAGAACTAAACTTGAGGACAAGAGTTTTGAATGTGTACTTCTTGGAGTTAGTGAAGAGTCAAAGGGTTACAGGTTGTATAATCCAGTATCTAAGAGAGTGGTGACCAGCAAAGATGTAGTTTTTGAGGAAGACAAACAATGGGATTGGGACGCAAGCTATCATAAGGATTTGTCATTAGATCTTGAGTGGGGTGATAATGAGATCAACACAGAAGAAAATGAGTCAAAAATAGATAATAATGATGAGGAAACTGCTGAAAACAATGAAGAAATTCAGGTTAGTGAAGAAGATCAGACAACAGCAAATGCATCAAATCCTATGAATGCAAATGAATTTAATGCAAGAGAAGGAAGGGTTATAAGAGCTCCCAGCTGGATGGAGGACTATATTAGTGGGGAGGGTCTATCAGAGGAAGAAATCGAACTCAACATGGCTTTGGTAGATTCTGCAGATCCCATCACTTATGAAGAAGCTGTGAAGAGTTCGAAATGGAGATTGGCAATGGATTCAGAGATTAAGTCCATTGAGAAAAACCAGACTTGGAAGCTTACTGAGTTGCCTACCGGAGCTAAAACAATTGGAGTCAAATGGATTTTTAAAACAAAGTTGAACGAGTTGGGAGAAGTTGACAAGTATAAAGCTCGTTTGGTGGCGAAGGGGTATTCTCAACAGCATGGAGTAGATTTCAGTGAAGTATTTGCTCCAGTGGCTCGGATGGACACGGTAAGGATGATAGTGGCAATTGCAGCAAAAAAGAGTTGGACGATCTACCAGTTAGATGTCAAGTCAGCGTTTCTCCATGGTGAACTTAATGAGGATGTTTACGTGGAACAACCAAAGGGGTATGTAAAGAAGGGAAGTGAGCATAAGGTATGTAAGCTTCACAAAGCTTTATATGGTCTAAAACAAGCTCCACGAGCTTGGTTTAGCTGTATTGAAGCTCATTTTATTAATGCAGGATTCCAGAAATGCCGAAATGAACAAACATTATTCACTAAAAGGAGCAATGAAGGTAAAATGTTGATAGTTAGTATATATGTGGACGACTTAATTTATACCGGTGATGATGAAACTATGATGTCCGATTTCAAGAGTTCTATGATGAAAGTCTTTGACATGACTGACTTGGGAAAGATGAGGTTTTTCCTTGGCATTGAGGTGTTGCAGAAATCTGATTGCAATTTAATTTGTCAAAGGAAATATGCAACTGAAATTTTAAAGCGTTTTGGTATGTTTGAGAGTAAGTCAGTAAACAGTCCAATTGTGCCGGGATTCAAGATGAATAGAGATGATTATGGAACTGCTGTTGATGAGACTTATTTCAAGCAAATGGTGGGAAGTCTAATGTATCTCACTTCAACTCGTCCAGACATAATGTTTAGTGTTAGTCTAATTAGTAGATACATGGCTAAACCTACTGAACTTCACTTGCAAGCTGCCAAAAGAATCTTAAGATATCTCAAAGGCACTACTAACTATGGGATTATGTATAAGAAGGGAGGGGAAGATGAAAATCTGCTTGCTTTTACAGATAGTGATTATGCTGGTGATGTGGATGATCGTAAAAGCACATCTGGGTATGTGTTTATTTTGAGTTCGGGTGCAGTCTCATGGCTATCTAAAAAACAACCTATAGTAACATTGTCCACCACAGAAGCTGAATTTGTGGCAGCAGCAAATTGTGCATGTCAGGCTCTATGGATAAAAAGGGTGTTGAAGAAACTAAGTCATGCACAAGACGGATGCACTACCATTATGTGTGACAACAGTTCAACAATTAAGCTTTCAAGAAATCCAGTCATGCACGGAAGGAGCAAACATATAGATGTACGATTTCATTTCTTAAGAGATCTTACTAAGGATGGGAAAGTTGAACTAATTCATTGTGGTACTCAAGACCAAGTTGCGGATTTGATGACAAAACCTCTGAAGTTAGAAGCATTTCAAAAACTTAGAAAGATTATGGGAGTATGTGAAGATACAGATGTAAACTAAATTGCTTTATGCAGTTAGTTTAAGGGAGGGAATGAAAGAGTATCACCAGTCAAGTTTACTTAGTCTATTTTCTTGTGTTGAATAAGTCAAGTCCTAAGTTTTAGGATGCAGTTATTTGTTGATCATGTAGCTGAGAATATGCGATCATGAGCTAGTTTTTAGATTTTCAGTTTTTGTTGCAACTATTTAAGTAGAGTCTGCACTCAATAAAAGATAAGTCATTTCATTCCATTTGTTGAGCATTTAAATATTCTAACAAAGAGAAGGAGAGAAGGAGAAAGAAAGATTGGAACAAGAAAGAGGAAAAGAGGAGCCCTCGCCAGATTCATCGAGGGTTCCATACGACTTCTCAGAACTGAAACCGCGAAAGAGATAATGGATCTGTAAAGAGGGGAGAGAGAGAGAGGAGAAAGAACAGAAACTTCCCCGAAAATAAAAAACCACCGCCCAAAGTGGTAACCCGACAAACATTGCCAATAACTAATAAAATTTTAAGAGACATGCTTTGAAGCGAAGAGAGAAGGATGCTTAGACATTAATATTTCATACAAGGTCTACAGTACCATCTCCCACAATTTTAGAATGAAACTGCAACATTTAGATTGTCCAATTAGGGTTTGGTTGAAGCACTTGTTTAGACAAAACAGTATTCTAATGTTCTATCGCTCTTAAATATAACAGTGTGGCCTTTTAAGTAGGGTTTTCAGTGCAAATTATATAATGCAAGACCCTTGATTAACAGAACAGTCAGCCCACTTCAAAAATCTGTTGTAATAAGCAAGTATGTATTAGTGAGAAATTAATCAATTTCACACTACACCCCAAATAGTACCTAAAATTGTGAGGCCCAAAATCCCCTGAAGCATCATTCCGTTTACAGCTTTTCATCCCCAAGAAGCTCCAAATTCATTAACATTCTTAATTCGTGGATGTCAAGAATTAATATTTTGGTCACCTTTATCTAACCTAATCCCCTAATTAAACCAAATAAAAAAAATCTTTTCTTTTTCATATTGATGTCGGTGCTGTTTGTTTTTCTATTTATGTCTGAATCTGAATCGGTTGAATCTTAATGGACTAAATTCAGATGTTTGTTTTTTAAATCTAAATTATGAAGTCTGAAAAAATAAGGTTACATTTATACCCATATTAAAAAAGATTATCTTTTGTCTTTTGGCCAACTAAAAGCAATAGAACTATAAAAACCCTAAAAAGCTAGGGTTACATTCTCTTTCTACTTTAAAACAAAAAAAAATTCAAAAGTCTCCATCTCCCTCCCCCTCACCGAATCTCTCTCTCCAGCTGAAAGTTTCGCCGGATCTCTCTATCTCCAGCCGAAAGCTTCGTCGGACCTCTCTCCCTCTAATCTAAAGCCTCGTCGGATATCTCTCTCTCCCTCGCCAGATCTATCTATCTCCCTCGCCAGATCTATCTATCTCCCTCACCGAAGCTCTCTCTCTCTAGCTAACTCTCGCCGGATGTGTTGGTGATGTGCTTTGGTGCTGTATTGACGGTGGTGGGCTTACTTAGGTACCTAGTGGTGGCTTTTGGTGTTGTTTTGACGGTGGTGGTCTGACTTAGGTCTTCCGTGGTGGCTTTGGTGTTGTGTTGACGGTGGTGGTCTGACTTAGGTCTTCCGTGGTGGCTTTGGTGTTGTGTTGACGGTGGTGGTCTGACTTAGGTCTCCTGTGTTGACGTTGGTCTAACTTAGGTTTCCGGTGGTGGTCTGACTTAGGTCTCCTGTGTTGACGGTGGTCTAACTTAAGTCTCCGGTGGTGGTGGTGGTGGTCTGACTTGGGTGGTGGTTGTCTGACTTAGGTGGTGGTGGTCTGACTTACCTATTTGGATAAGGATTTTTTGTAAATGAGAGGGGTATAAGGGTCATTTGACCTATTTCAGCATGTGGGTTTCTTTTTGAGACTTGTTTTAAAGTTGAAATGTGTGGACTCTTTTTCATCCCATTCAGACCACAACCTAATATTTTTAGAATTTTTTAAATTAAAACACAAACATCTGAAATCTGAATGGTGTCTCGATTCAGATTTTGTATGAACATTGATTGTTAGACAACACTTTCAATCAATGTATCATACAAAATCTGAAAGCTCTAAAAACCCAAATATCGCATAAATACAAAAAGGATGCGGCTTTGAGGAATAAAGAAAAGTCTTTGCGGCATAAAGACTTAGTCAATCGAGATTGACTTAGGAGACATATTTATTTTATGGCCCAAAAATTTATCAGCTTGTTTCTTGCCCCCAAATCATCATCTACACCTCTCCTCAACGAACCACCACAATTTTCGGCGCCATCACCACATCTTCTTTCTTATTCAATCATCACAAAACCTAATGAATTCAAATAATACACAAATAAATCTGCCCCATGAGCTCGATCAGGGCTTCCTTCCTAGTGCTTGAATCGATTACACCAATTAGTAGTTATTCAAGAGAAAACAAGAGATAACCAAGCGGATGTGGATATGAGAAGTGTTAGTACGTCAAAGACAACGGTTCTGGTTTGGCTATTATTGCCATGGGCGATTTGAAGGTCTGACTTCTTTAATGGAGAAACGACTCAGTTGTAGAAGAGAGAACGAAGTGAAAAATGCCATTTGGTTTAGAAGGAAGTGGGCTTTGGGTTTGTTAAGTAAAGAAAAGTTGGTGCCATATGTCACTTAATAACTACTTAAGAACAGGTCTCACCATATTTATATCCAACTAATTCAATCTTCATTAATTATCTTATGACTCCCAATTTAAATTTTTCTTTTCTTTTTCTACAGGCGGCCCGAGCGCTTATCCATGTCGGGCTACTACTAGCGAGTTTTTTTCCACTGGACTCGGACGTTACAGACCGGAATTTGGGCTCTTGGGTCAAATTCCCAGCCTCAGTTGTAAACTCGTAATAGTGTAAGTGTTCGTTTGATACGTGGGAAATTTCGTTGGAAAAATCGATTTTCCTAAGAAAATCAATTTTTGCCATTTGGTTAGTCAAATTTAGTTTGAAAACGACTTTCTAATGGAAATTCAATTTTTGCCATTTGGTTAGTCAAATTTAGTTTGAAAACGACTTTCTAAATGGAAAATAAAGTGTAAAAATATCTGATTTTTTTTCCACAAAAAAGTGTGAAAACGATTTTCACACCCATTCTTCACTTTATGTGCTCTCTCTGCTTCCCGTATTTCTCTTTCTCTCTTATAGTCTTTCTCTCTTAACTGCCTCCTCAAACTCTTGTACATTTTCGTGTCGTCTCTCTCACTGGAACTTGCATGTTATTGGGGGATGACGATGATGGAAAAAAAAAGAAACGAGGGAACCCGAAATCAAAACAAATCATGGACAATTGCGGGTTGAGAATTTGGTTTTGTTGATTTTGATGTTGAAGTTGATTATGAGAAATAAGAGTTAAGGTTTGGTTTTGAGAATCATGGTTCTAATGATGGAATCCAACATAAAAAAAAACTGATGCTGATTTTGAGAAGTCTGGTTTTGTTGATGGTGTGATGATTTTGAATACTTAAAATATCCAAATTGAGAGATTTACAGAGTGATTCAGGTGATTCCTGAAATCAAAGAGGAAGTGTACGTACAGGTTGAAGAAAGGAGGCAATTGTGTAATTTCCAAAGGCATCCAACAACTTTCTAGAGATACCTTAGGAGCCATGATATTTTAAAGGCACTCCCACCATTTCTCTAGGTTTTCATTCCTACTAGAAAAAAGGTTTTCAAATCTACTATTTTAACACGTATCAAACGCACCCTTAGAGGAAACCTTCTTTCAAATTCAAATCCTTCAAAACCCCTGCAGAAACCCTAGTCTTTCGGAAAAAATATTCAAAGACCCTCGGTCTCTTTCCCATAAACCGTAATTCAAATCTAAACTCTCCCTAATTCAAGTTCTAAATTCTCTTCTAGTCTGTAATAATAAATAAAACCATTGAGGTTCATAAATTATGCCTACAATATAGTTGAGATGGAGGAGTTAGAGGAGATGAAGTTCAGTTAAATCATCCAACGGTAATTTCATATCATATACCCTAATTTCATCGTATATTCACCTATTACAGGGCATTTACAGAAGACGAAGAAACTAATGGACAAAACTGGTGGAGGAAGAGCAGAGACCGTCGTCAGTATTTTAGAGATAACATTTTTTCTGTTTTGTACTTGGTGGTATAGATTTGCTTATTTTTTTAGGGTCCGTGGGTATATAGCCCAAAATAATATTCAAAAAGGGTTTAGGGTCCAATCTTCTCAAAAAATGGATTTTTAGTCCTTTTGCTCTTGGGACTAAAAATCCTTAATATATATTACATAATTCCTTCCATGTCCCAGTCGTTTTTCACGGGATTTTAATGTGTGGGGCCGCACAAAAATTTCAAACGGTTTAATGTACCTTGATTTTAGGATAAATTTAGGAAAAAACGGTTAGATTCTCACGAAAATTTCTCTCTCTTCTATAATCTGTTTAGAAACAAAATCTAAACTTTCACAAATCAATTTTCTCTCTCTTCTTTACAGATTTAATATGGAGATTTATTAGCCAAAAATATGGAGATTTATTAGAAAAAAATAGATAGAAACAAATCATAATTTCTCTCTCCTCTAAACAGATTTGGAAATCAAATCTTCTCTTTCCTATTATCCGAATCAATCTAGGATCAATTTAGCGTGATTTGGGGGTTAATATACAAAACATATATATCACTTTCTCTCACTTAACTTTCAGTTTTGGAAATAATATATTTTTCTGGGAACATTAAAGCAGCATTTGTTTTCGTTTTTACTCATACATAAATACACATCGAATACAAATTATAAAACAAATACGTAAATTATGTATTATTTATGACGAATAAACCATCATTAGTCAAGTATACAACGTAATTTATAAAATGTATTTGGGTCTTGTTCAGTAAATTACACATAATTTCTATTACATTACACATAATTTCTTTTACATTACACATCGTTTACATTCTGTTACAAAAAAATCGTTTGCACTATATTGTCGAAGAGCATATGTAGTCTTGAGCAGGACAAACAACATTTACACTATATTGTCGAAGAGCATATCCAAATGATTTTGCACCACCAGGAAACAAATGACCAACTTCAGTAGGAAATTCCATAAGTAACAACAAAACTGCAAAAAGAAAACATATATATTTATTAACAAAACATATAATTTACTGGAAACGACATGTATAATGGAATAAATTATGCATACTGTTTGTTAAACTTCATAATGTGTTAGGAGACAAACATAACGTTAATTCGAATCACAAGGTCACTGTTATGTGAAAAAATATGTATAATGTGCAATAAATTACATATAATTTTTGGAACATTTATTGTACTATAAACGGCAACTGTTTTGGGAAAAAAGTACGCGTAATGTTGAATAAATTATATTTAATTTATGCAGATTTATAAGATGTTTTTGATATTATTTATAAAGTATGATTAATTTGTAACAAAATAAATATATTTTACATTCTGTTATAAAAACATCGTACAAAAGACGTCTGCGTTATGTATGTGTTATGTTCTGTAAACATCATGTAATGTCGTGTAAATTATATATCGTTTACATATGGTTACAACCAAATCGTACTAGATCTACTCTGGATAAAAAATGATATGTAATTTATTGTAAACGATCCGTAATTTATGTTATATTATATATCGTTTGCATTCAGTTATAACAAATCTTACGAGATCTTCTCTGCATCAAAAATTGTACGGAAACCTTGATGAAGATTTGAAGAAATAATCTAAAAATCTGTAACCTAAAACTACTAAAAAGTAACAAAATACATAGATACAAACACTTCTTAATCGCATTATCTTCAGTAAAGACGGATTTAACATTAACATAATAAAATCGGTTATGAATCTTAGAGAGAGAAAATACTGAATAATGATGAAGATTTGATTAGATGATACAGAGAGAAATTCGATTATAATGAAATTCATGAACAAAGTTCAAGATGAAGATGAAAAATATTAAACAGAAGAGAAGAAATCAAAACCTTTAACATTACTTGAAAAGCAATATTAAATCTGATTCAGAATTTGTTCCAATGGAACGAAAAATGATTTCTGTAATGTGTCTTACCTGATAAACAATGAAGAAGATGATTTCAGCTGCTCTAATGAAGAAGAAACAAAATTTCTGAGATTAATGGATGATTATCAAACGATTCTGATTTAGAGAGAGAGAGAAGATAAGCAGGTTTCGGTTACTGAAGATAATGAAGATCACGGTTACTATGTTTATAAACGTGATTGGAGAGAGAAAGGTGAGAGATAAAAATGGAAAAAGATATTTTAGATTTTAGAATGTAAATCAGATTTTATATATAAAGAAGGTTAATATAGGTATTATAAATTAATATGTATTCTAGGGATTTGTGTTTTCTCTCTAGATGACACCAAATGGACTAGATATCCATTTGTATTATTTTTTTGATTTTGAAACCCTTTATAGGATTAGAGAGGACTAAATGTCCTATTAAGACCCGTTTTTTGGACTATAAGTCCAAAAATTCTTTTTTTTTATTTGTTGATGTTCTTAGGGGTAATATTCATAAAAATTTGTTGATGGTTCTGGTGCTTGTGATGTACCCATTTGAAACCGTTTGTTCAAAAATATATCTTCTCTTAAAATCATTTGGTCTTTTGTGAGCATTGGAACCATAGTTTACAATTTCTTAAAAGAATTACTCGAAAGAAAGGTAATTCATAAATTTTCTCATTTCTTTTATTAATTTTTGGTTGACATTAATTTAAGAGTTAATTCCTATTTGGCCCCCTACTTTGTGATCAACTTCTTTTATGGCTCCCTACTTTTTGTAAATTCAAATATGACCCCATTTTTTTGATGTAAATGTCCTAACTACACTTCCTATAAATATTTTTTTAAAATAAAATCAAAAATAAAACATGAATTTCACCTCACTGCCACCTCACCACACATCTCTCTCCACGTCGCCTCTCTCTCCAACTCACCACTCTCTTCTCCGACGAAGGTCGCTGGCGAGAAAATTTTTCGGCCGACGACCTTCGTCGGAGAAGAGATAAGTGATTAGGAGAGAAAGATGAGAGAAATTATTTTTAAAGAAGGTCGCCGGCCGAAAATTTTTCTGCCAGCGACCTTCGTCGGAGAAGAAAGTGGTGAGTTGGAGAGAGAGAGAGAGGTGAGTTGGATAGAGAGGTGAGATGGAGAGAGAGAAGTGTGGTGGAAATGGAAGTGAGGTGGAATTCATGTTTTATTTTTAATTTTATTTTTAAAAAATATTTATAGGAAGGGTAGTTAGGGCATTATATAAAAAAAGGGGGTCATATTTGAATTTACAGAAAGTAGCGGGCCATAAAGGAAGCCGGTCACAAACTAGGGGGCCAAATAGGAATTAACGCTTAATTTAATTACCTTTTTTTTATTTCATATTAGATAATTTATAGATATAGTTATATAAACATATCTTTATATATATATATATATATATAGATATAACTATATATATCTATAAATATATCTTTATATATTTGTAGATAATTTATAGATATAACTATATATATATATATATAATATATAGTTATATTAATATAAATCTAAATATAAATATAAATATTTTCCTATCAACATATATAGTTATAAATATAAATATCTTTATAAACATATCTTTGTATCAACATATCTATATCTAGTTATATCAACATATATAGTTAAAAACATAGTTATATCAATAAATATATATTACAACAATAGCTTTATTTATATATATATTATATATAAAAGGAGGTAACTGTGTTACTTCAACGGACATTCAACAACTTTCCAACTTGGGAAACAATTTCAGAGATGTTTTTTTACCAGTCGCCAATGGACAATCAGAAGTCCTAAGACACTTGAACACAGGATTAAGGATCATAAAAGAATCACTCTAGGTAATTCATAAACTTTCTTATTTCTTTTATTAATTTTTAATTGACATTAATTTAATTACATTTTTTTATATTATATTAGATTAATTATAGATACAACTTTATTTATATATATATATATATATATATATATGTATATTTATTTATAGTTATATCAATATATAGTTATATAAACATATATATATATATATATATATATATATATATATATATATATATATATATATATATATATATATATATATATATATAATTATATCAATATATATAAATATAAATATCTTGATATCAGCATATATAGTTGTAAATATCTTTATAAATATATATTTGTATCATTTTATCTATAATTAAAAAAATATATATACCTTTATATCTATATAAACATATTTTTATTTATATATATTATATATAGTTATATCAACATAGTTATATAAATATAGTTATATAGTCATATAATATAGTTATATAAATATATATAATATTTATAAATAAAGAAATGTTTATATAGATATAAAGGTATATATATTTATATTTATAGATAAGTTGATACAAAGATATATTTATAAAGATATTTTACAACTATATATGTTCATATCAAGATATTTATATTTATATCTATTATATAAAGCACAATGCCCTATTTTGAGAAAGACCGTCGATTTATCTCTCGGATATTCACGTCTGTCGGATTTACATCAAGAAATTTATGATCTAGTGGTCGAATTTGAATTGAAAAAAAAAACTACCTGAACCAAATTCAATTTCAACTTTTCCACCCATCCACGATTCACATCTTTTTAATTGAACACTCTAGATTTAAAATTAATAACAAAATAACTGCCCACATCCTCAAATCTGTCACTTTTAAATTCGGTTTTAACTATCCATAACCCAAAACTATCTTTTTTCTACCCTAAAATCTCTCATTCTCTACGAAATTCCAACTATCTCTCGGTTAGGAGTGAGGAAATCACGACTCATAACACCCGGTTAAATATCTATCTATTAATACTGCTTCAATTGAATCTTTTTGGATGTTAAAATAACAACATGATTTTCTTCTTTTAATCATCTTCTTAACTACTTATTTCTTTAACTTTGGTTTTCTTTGTTTTAGTAGTTGATGAAGAGAGAAGGAACTGAACAAGAGAGAGGAAAATATGGTGTCAAGCCGTTTAGTCGAGGTACTAAACCTCCCAAAAATTGACCACCCCGTTCCATACAAAATTGGTTGGATCTCTAATGAAAATGAGTTATCCGTTAAAAAATAGTGCTAGTTCTTTTTCTCCATCGGTTCATGATCATGAAAATGTCCCATCGGAGTCGTTTAAATTAGTCGAGTTAGTTCATTTCGAGTCTTTCTTGTAATAAAATGGTTGGTTTTCTTGATTAGGTGTCTTTTGCAGAGTTAGGTGTGAAAAACGGTTAAAAACGAGGAAAAGATGCATGAAGGATATTTTGGTCATTTGGAGACAAGGGTATTCTGGGAAATTTGGACAAGGTCAGTGACGAGTGAAAAGTAGAGTCCGAGACGAGCTCGTAGGAGAAAACGGAAGTCAATTCGGAGTCCGGAAGAGTGAGATATGCATAGTCAAAGTTGGAGTCAAACAATGTAGACTGGTGGGACACTTTCGGGCACCATTCTGGCTGGTGGGATAATATCAGGTGACGTGGCACGTCCTGAATGCACAAACCGGACAGCAGCTTGTGGTCCCTCTTTTCACTTTTAAGCCCTCCGAAAATTGTTAGAGAATAGATAGTCTATGAGTGTCTTGAATGAATAGTCCCACATTGGATGGGCTAATATTGTGACTCTCTTGTAGAGCCTATATAAAGGGCCAAAGATGTAATAGCTAAATCTAACTATCAATACAACTCTTCTCTCCCTCTCATATTTATTTTATCTTACATGGTATCAAGAGCTTATAAACTCTAAAGAGTTAGATCCTTGGGTTTCCGATTAACCGGCGCGGTAGTCCGTCAATGGCTACCGTCCGCCGGAGTATTGCCGGAATATTATCTAGTTTTCTTTTTCTATGAAATAAATTAGATTTTTTTTAGTAGTCAAGTTTAGATTCAAAGATTTTGATTCTTCATGTAAGTCTTCAACAATATATGGTTTTCACCATTAAAAGTTTGAAGGTTTGGAGATCAATCTCTAACTCTTAGATCTATCTATCCCTACTTATTAATAGTAGGAGATGATGATTTAAAAGAGTAAAGCAAACAACTATATTTTGTTCAACTTTCATGGTGGTCTTCTTTTCAAACTCACAATCTCAAAAACCAAACTCTACCCATGAACTTCTTCTTCTTCTTTTCCCAACTGTTCTTCTTCATCTTCTTCTTAAAACTCAAAATCAAAATAGAACCATTTTCCCTCTAAAACCCCCTTTCAAAGTTCTTCTCCAACTTCATTCCATTAAAATTAAGTTCTAACTAAAGATTGTATTCAGTTTTCTCACTCTACAATAGTTCATGTTCTTGAGTTAGAAAGGGTTTCTTCAATACCTGTATTTGTTCACCATCATCATCAAATAGAAATGGTTGATTTCATCTCTCCTTAGTCTCATCTCTTTCTTAAACTTTTCATCTCTCTCATCTTCTCTTATTATCTCTTTGTATTTCTTTTCCTCAACCTAAATCATCTCTTCCTTCACTTCCTGAGCTACTCTTTCAATCTTAAGGTTTCTTAGTAGCTCGTTTTTTTTTACAGCCGAACTTGATAGACTCGAAGCTCGAAAATCCATAGATTCGAGCTCGAAAATCAATAGATCATGAGATTTTGTAGAGGAGTGGAGAACTTGTGTTCATTAGTACTAAAAAAAAAAAAAAAAACAAGTCGAATGAAAACTTCTTGAACATAATATTAGTTCTTGTTGTTTGATTTTTTTTAATATACTTGCAAAAAAAACCAGATAGAAGATGAAGCCATGATTTTAGTGAGCTTTTAGAGAGATAAAGTGAGAGGGAAGAAGAAAGCAGTTGTCTTTGAATCAGAGGAAGAAAGTGCAAATGGCCCTAGGGTTTCAACTTATTTAAGTGGGTGCCTATAAAATTTCGGTTGACTAAGTTTCAAATTGTTGGGCCTCTTCTCTTATGTGCTCCTAAGAATGATACTCTCTAGAACTACTTGGTGCTTTCAAAAAAAAAAAAAAAAGAATTCGTGGGAATTTTGGTGCCTATAACTTGGTGTGATGATGTGTTCGAGTGTGCCTCTAAAATCTTTTTCATACTTTACCTTTCTCACTCTAAATTTCTTACAAATCTTTCTTCTTAAAGCCCAAATGGGCCAAGCTATTTAGCTTTTCTTTTCTCTCTCAAGCCCAAATGGGTCAAGCTTTTAAGCTTCTCTCTTTTCTCTTTCAAGCCCAAGTGGGCCAATCTATTATGTTTTTCTCTTTTCTCTTTTAAGCCCAAGTAGGCTAAGCTTTTCTCTCTTTTCATCTTTCTTTCTCATTCTCAA
>BEHA01000092.1:282604-297427 GCA_002897215.1 Eschscholzia californica subsp. californica | reverse complement strand
TATCAATAATAGTCTCTTCTAGAGAACTATTATTTTGTGATTGATTCTTACTATTTTCAGGGATAATATCTTTAGAACCAATTGGTGGTCCACGTTTCTTACGTGCCTTGGACGACTCGTTTGCTATAGCAATTTCTCCCGATCCTTCAGGAATATTAATTCGTGCACGAGCATTAGCAGCAGGTATATATGATTCGGTTACCCTTGCTGTATCATTAAATGCATCTGGTAATTTATTAACAATGCCTTGCAAATGTATTATCCTTTGTACATCTAGTTCTGGTTGACTAGTGCAACGATCTAGATGAGACAAACTTTGTGTATGCCAACACAAATCATTTTGTTTGCAATCTGATGTAGACGGATTTTCTCCCCCTAATGGTGGGAAAACTGTCTCATTAAAATGACAATCCGCAACCGTGCAGTAAAAGTATCACCTGTCATAGGTTCAAGATATCTTATAATAGATGGTGAATCAAAACCAACATATATACCCAACCGCCTTTGAGGTCCAAATTTAGTACGTTTTGGAGGTGAAATAGGGATATGCACCGCACACCCAAAAACACGTAAATGTGTAATATTTGGTTGATGACCCAAAAGATGTTGTAACGGCGAATAACCATTCGTTCTTGGCTGAAGACGGATCAAAGCTGCAACATGTAATATTGCAGATCCGTATGCAGAAACAGGGAACTTAGTTTCATCAACATTGGTCTTGCAATTAATTGTAGATAGGCTACAGGATGCTCAACATCAATACCAATTGCCTGACAATAAGCATTAAAAGCCTTTGATGTAAATTCACTTGCTCCATCAAGACATCTTTTTTATAGGAAAATCTGGAAAATGAGCAAGTAGTCTAATCATTTGAGCTAATAACAGTGCAAATGCATTATTACTAGTTGATAAAAGATTAACATAAGACCACTTGGTAGATGCATCATTTAATACCATAAAATATCTAAATGTTCCACATGATGGATGAATAGGACAAAAAATATCTCCTTGAATCCTTTCTAAAAATTTAGGAGATTCTATATGAACTTTTGTGAAAGATGGTTTTACAATCAATTTACCCAGAGAACAGGGTTTACAAGTAAACTTCTTACTTATCAGAAACTTATGGTTATGTAATGGTTGTCCTTGAGAATTTTGAATTATTCTACTCATCATGGTAGATCCAGGATGTCCCAAACGATCATGCCAAAGTGTCACCACACTAGGGTCGTAAAGCTTCTGGTTTACGACAATATATGATTCAATCGTTTTTATCCTTACAAGATACAATCCAGAAGAAAGAGTCGACAGTCTTTCTAAATCATGCTTCTCGCCAGAAACATTGGAAGTAATATATAAATATTCTTCATTATTTTCGTCTCTAGTCTCAATGTGGTAACCATTTTGACGAATGTCCTTAAAACTTAATAAATTTTTCAAAGACTTTGTTGAAAACAATGCGTCATCAATGGTTATTTTTGTACCATGCGGTAATATTATAGTAGCTCTACCAGAGCCCTCAATGAGACTAGATGAACCAGCGATTGTTATCGCATTAGCCTTGTATAACCTCAAGGTCTCAAAATATTTATTGTTTTGAAAGATAGAGTTAGTAGTTCCGCTATCAACTACACATATCCTCATCATCCTTTGATATTGTCTTTCTGCAATCCATACCTTATGTACACAAAAATAAGACATAAGATGATTATAACATATTTGTATTATATGAATAGGATAATTTTACATTAATTATTTAAGAAACAAAATAGTATGTACAAATATAACATTATTCTGGGAAACATCAAATTTGATAAAAAACTTTGTCAAATTCTTCATCAAGTAGTTTGTCAAATTCAACGGAAGATAGATGATCAAAGCTACCATCGTATATATCTCTTTCAGTTGCTAGGATACAATCTTTTGGAATATCAAGATTATCGCTGTAATCAATGAGAAATAACTCAGTTTGTGATTCAGTATGATGAATTTCAACTTCATCAACTAGAAAATCAGATACATCCAATCCAATGTTATAGGATGAACCGCCTATCTCCATCTGGTTCATTTCTCTACTGGTCGTTGATTTCTTTAACGACGCTTGGTAAAGATCTACCAGATGTTTTACAGTTTTGCAGGTCCTCTGCCAATGACCCGTCATGCCACATCTATAACATGATTTAGTTTGCATTTCAGATGGTGCATTTAATGCTCTTTTTCCTTTGGCTTGTTGACTAATTGGATGAGGTCTAATATTTGAGTTATTGTAACGTCCTCGACGACCACGGTTGTAACCACATCCACCAGAGTGGTAGCCACCATCTCTGTTATTCCAATTTTGACTATTCCCACGTCCGCGACCTCCAGAATGGTAGCCACCATCTCTGGTATCTATTTGGTGATCGTCGCCACGACCACGCCCTCTAGAGTGGTAGCCACCACCTCTATTATTTCTGTTGTGATCGTTGCCACGATCACCTCGTCCATAAGATGTCACATAGGTTTCAGATACTTCTGAATAACCCGTTGCACGAGCCTATTGATTTTTCATAATCACTTCCCTATTTTGTTCCGCAACAATTAGACAAGAAATTAAATCAGAATAGAATTTAAAATTCATATTTTTGTATTGTTCATGCAGGTTCGTGTTAGATATATGAAAAGTGGAAAACGTTTTCTCTAACTTCTGTTCTTCAGAAATTGGATAGCCACAATGTCCCAATTTTGTTGTTATCTTAACTAATACAGAATTATATTCAGAAACAGTTTTAAAATTCTGCAGTCGCAGGTTTATCCAGTCATTTTGGGCCTTTGGTAAAATAACTATTTTTAAATGACCGTATCTTTTCTCTAAACATTTCCATAGTACAAGCGGGTATTTTTTATATAAACATTCTAAATTAAGTTCTTCACATAAATGATGGAGGATCACAATCTGGGTTGTTGAGCGTCTGTAAAGAAGTTAATTATTGCCCTCGCAAATTGTCTTCTCTAATTGTTTGGCCTCTAGATGGGCTTCGATTTCAAGCTTCCAAGTAATATAGTTTTTCCCCGATAGGTCAAGGGTTGTAAAATCAACACTTGTTAGAGTCGACATATTGAACTTGAAAATTTACTAATTACCTGCAAATTTTGATAGTCTTTTGAGTTGAATGAAATCTCCTCAGTTGGTTAGAGCCTCGTGCTGATAACATATTGTATTACAATCCCTCTTTGTATAGTTTGGTATATACAATCCCTCTTGGTATAGTTTGGTATATTAAATCCCTCTTGGTGTGGTTAAAGAGTATTTAAATCAACAAGTGTATAATACTCAGAACAGACAGGGCCGGCCCTGGGCCTAGGCGAGGGCCCCCAAATTTAGAGGGCCCCGATTTATGTAACATTATATATATAGATAATATTATTATATGTGTTATTTTATGCATATGTAGGTCACATCTGTTTGGGTAGTAGAGTTGGTAGAGTAGTTTATTAGTGAACCTGAGGTCAGAGGTTCGAGTCACACCACTTGAAATTATATTTTAGTTTTTATACTTTTTCGACTTAAAGTGTAGGGGTCCCGTCGATAGTTCGCCTATGATATATTTAAGTATAGATGATGTTATCACTAGTGTATATCTATTATATAAAACAGAAGGGAAAACGATGAGTGAGACAAACATCCTTTTTTAATAAAGGATATTGTTTAGAAGCCCTTCAAAATTTAAAATATAGTCCTTCGTAGAAATAGAGTTACCTATTTAAAAAACAATAATCGTTTCCTTCTTAGAAATTAAAATAACTAATTTAAGAAATAAAGAAACAAAATTAATTTCAAGGATTAAAAAAAGAAATTGAAATCTCTATCTCTCTCAATAGAATAATACCTAATTTAAGAGAAAAGAAACAAAAAAGTAATACAAAAAAATAATAACTAATAAAAATCTCTCTCTCAATAAAATATAACAATAAATTTCGTAACATTTGATTGATACAAGTGTCCGTGCCGTAGGGCACGGGATATACACTAGTATATATATATATTTATACGAGAGACGCTCGATTTTCTTACGTCTAGTTTCTCATGAAACGCAATTATGATTAAAATAACAGCGAAACCTTCACATACGAAAGAGACAAATTTGACAATGATAGTAATAATAGGAGATTGGAACTTGTTGTATATAATCGACAACAAAAATTAAGATACATGAAAGACATATGACTTTTAAATCACGATATCTTATTCGTTTTCTTCTTTGCCCGTACAAATTATTTACAACCTTTTATAAGTTTTCACAAAAGTATGTCTTTTGGTTAATTGAAGTCATGATATAAGGTTTAAGTGGTCCGCTATCTCTATTTGGTTATGAACTTACACTATAGTTAAATCCTAAGATTAATTTTTACGACAACCTGCTTTGAAAAGAGAATAGTATTTACATTTTGCTAAAACGTTATTCCACAATGATACATAAGAGACAACATCGAAGGTAAAATTGCTCAACATCAGGAAAGAGATAGAGAGAGATACCTCATTGAATTCCCTAAAGATCTACTTCAATAAACTTGACCATCGTCGAAATGATATCGTGCTTGCATGATTATAGAAATGTTTTGCGTGCCTCAAGAAGAGATATACCAGCATAAATACGACAAGAAAAGGAGAAAAGAAGAAGCATTGCTAATCCAACTGCCATAAGCCTCTTTCTCAATGTGGTAGGGTTTGGAAAAAAAGACCCTTTGTAGACAGAAGTTTCTGATGGAATGGAAAACAATGGGATAATGGGGAAAAATAATAAATTACTAACAATTGTCATTGAATAACATGATGTTGAATATATGATATATATGTATGTTTAATATAAGATATATACAGAATATAGGACATATTCTCTCAATATAGGATATATTCTCTCAATATGGGATATATATGTTATATGGAATATATGGGATATACTAAATACTTTATATAACATATTCTATATATGTAACTTTTGTAATTATATAAGGGGAAGAACTTCTTCTATTGTATACACAAGAATTATTAAAAGTTCGATAATTGAAAACTGGTTCTTTCGAATTGAATTGAATTGAATTGAATTCCGCTGTAAATCTCGAAATTGAAAACTCAATGGGTTCCAATGATGATGCAACAATGGTACTATCAAACCCTCACATTGTTCACAATCACATCGATGCACCTTTTCCAACAAGTAATAATACCCTGAATGAGAATAATTACACCCTTTGGTCAAAGGTCATGAAGATGCGTATTAATGGTCAGAAGATGTGGGGGTATATCAGTGGCACTAAAAGCGTGCAGAAGGAAGTGAAGAATATGAAAATTGGTACTCGGAGAATGATAAGGTGAAGGGATGGTTGTGTGATTCAATGTCCACAACACTTACGAACAGGTATGTTTGCTTGGAAACTGCGAAGAAAGTTTGGGACTCTTTTGAAGCTATGTATACAGACACATCGGATGAAACTCAAATCTTTGAGTTACATAGGAAGTGTTTCTCAACAAAACAAGCTGGTCGATCTATTGCGACCTATTATGATTAATTAACAACAATTTTTCAAGAAATTGACCAGCGCAACACTATGAAAGGAAAAAGTGTTGAATCTATCGCCCTCCTACAACAATATGTAGGGCGTCTTAGGGTTCACATGTTCCTCTCTGGATTAGATAGTATGTATGATCAGGTGCGTGGTGAGATTCTTCGAAAAGACCATCCACTTACTTTGGAACAGTCTTATCAGGCAGTACGAAGGTTGTCAGTTAACAAACAGGTGATGGGAATCCAAACACTTGTAACTGAGTCTTCAGTTATGGCAGTCAACTATAAAAAGGGATAACCTCAGGGTTCCTGGAATTCTCACGAAGAGACTCGACCACGACGTCTTGATCTTAAGTGTACCCATTGTGGAGAAAAGGGGCACACAAAACAGAAGTGTTATGAAGTTATTGGATATCCGGAATGGTGGGATTTTACAAAGCGACCTAGGATATTTGCAAAGAAGGATGTTGCTATAATTCCTCCATCAGTGAATGTTGCCCAGTCGGGTATGAAAACTAAAGGTAATGTTTTATCTTTAAATTCTTTGTACAGTACTTGGTTAATTGATACTGGTGCATCAGATCACATGGTAAATGACACTATCATATTATCATCTGTTATACCTTCAACCCAGACCTCTATATACACAGCAAATGGTGGGTCCTCTCCTGTAATTGAGGAAGGTTCCACTGACATATCTGAATCTCTAACATTAAACTATGTCCTTATTGTTCCCGCGCTAGAGTACAATATCCTATCAGTCAGTAGGATCACTACTGCACTTGCATGTACTGTGACATTTTGGCCTCAATTCTGTATTTTCAGGACATAGTGACTCGGCAGGTTCTTGGTTGTGGTGTTAGAAAATGCAATCTCTACTATTTGGACTTGTCTAGTAGTGGAGAGCAGAGGATTCACCAGGTGAATAAAGTTGGAGGAATTGAAGAAGAAAAAGCTAATGTTTGGTTATGGCATCGGCGATTGGGTCATCTCTCATTCGGATATCTTCAGAAATTAAATTCATCGTTATTTTTTAAGAGTAGTGTTTCAGAATTTAAGCTAATATTTGTGAACTTGATAAAAGTCACCTTATTACATATTCTCCAAGTTTCAATAAAAGTTTAAAACCTTTTAGTATTATTCACTCTGATGTATGGGGTCCTGTACGTATTCCTTCTTTGTCTGGAGCTCATTACTTTGTGACATTTATTGATGATTGTACTCGTATGACGTGGATATCGCTACTTACTCATAAAAGTGAAGTATTTGAAGTATTTAAAGTATTTTTTTAGATGGTTTTGACCCAATTCCAAAGGAGGATATAAGTGTATCAATCTGATAACGGAGGAGAATTTACTAGTAATGACATGTCGAAGTTCTTGATAGATAACGACTTTCGACATCAAATCTCTAATGCTTATGCCCCACAACAAAATGGGTTAGCTGAACGAATGAATAGACAACTGTTAGAAGTTGTTCGTGCATCTCTTTTCGGAATGAATATGCCATTGAATTATTGGGGGGAGGCGTTAAAATCTGTTGTCTATGTGATAAACCGCACACCATCTCGGGTCGTTGAATTTCAGACCCCTTTAAAAAAACTCCATGATCTTAACACCATCCCTGCAATGCCAAACCTAGAACAACGTGTTTTTGGGTGTGTTGTCTTTGTTCATATACCTAAACATCAGCGAGGGAAATTGGATCATTGTGCTCGAAAGTGTGTGTTTTTTGGATATGTTGATTTTCAAAAGGGTTATCGTTGTTATGATTCTGTAGAGGAGAAAGTGTATATCTCACTAGATGTTTCGTTTCGAGAATTAGAGGCATATTTTATGGGATCTCCCCTTCAGGGGGATAAACAAAATGACAATGAAGGAAAGTTCCCCATTATTGGGGATATTTTTCAGGAACTAGAGGATTGGACAAGTAATTTAAATATGCGTAGTAATCTAAGTGATGATGGAAAGGGGAGTGAAACGGAGTAGGTTACAAGGGGAGATGAAGGTATTGAAGATGAAATTTATGAGAATAGAGAGGATCAGACGACAGGGGAGATCAAGCTGAAGTAGTAGAAGTTGCCCGTGACTCCAACTTTCTAACACCATCTACCGAAGACCTGCCTCAGAATGTCGAACAACAGGTATTACTTGATCCTACCGCTATTAATGATGTTCAACCTAGACGTTCAGAAAGATCTACTTTACTTATGAACCAAATATTAATTCTAAAGCCAAATACCCAATTTTTGATTATGTGTCCACCAATAGGTTGTCTAAGTCATTAACATGCACCATGAATCAATTATCCTCTGTATCTATTCCTAGTAATTTGCAGGAAGCACTATCAGATCCACGATGGAAGAAAGCCATGAATGCATTACAGAAGAATTCCACTTCGGAACTTGTTGATAAACCTCACGGTTATCGTATTGTTGGGTGTCGTTGGATCTTTACTGTAAAAATGAATTCAGATGGAAGTATTGACAGGTATAAAGCCAGACTTGTTCCCAAAGGGTATACCCAGACATATGGTGTGGATCATGAGGAGACCTTCGCCCCGGTAGCAAAGATAAACACTATTCGTGTACTCATTTCTCTTGCAGCCAATCAAGGTTGGCCATGACAACAGTTTGACGTGAAGAATGCATTTCTCAATGTAGACTTAGAAGAAGTATACATGGAGTTACCACCTGGAGTCACGAATTCTGAAATAGGAAAAGTATGCAAATTAAAAAAGGCATTTACGGGTTAAAACAGTCACCACGAGCTTGGTTTGGACGATTTACGAAGAGCATGAAGGCATATGGATATAAACAAAGCAATTCTGATCATACCTTCTTTATAAAACAGAAGTTAGGGAAGCTTACTGCTCCTATTGTTTATGTTGATGATATGGTTGTTACTAGAAATGACTCAGTAGAAATGGAGGCACTGAAAAACTATTTGTCGCAGGAATTTGAGATGAAGGATTTAGGACAGTTAAAATACTTCTTAGGCATTGAAGTTGCAAGATCAAGTCAAGCTATTTTCATGTCTCAACGAAAGTATATATTAGATCTTCTTGTTGAAACTGGAATGCTTGATTGCAAACTAGTAGATACACTGATTGAAGCAAATCATCACTTGGGAATATTTTCAGATCAAGTTTCATGTGACAAAGGAAGGTACCAACGCTTAGTGGGGAGACTAGTTTACCTCTCTCATACTCGACCCGATATTGCATATTCTATTAGCGTTGTGAGTCAATTCATGCATAATCCAAGTGAAGAACATATGAAGGCAGTCTTTCGAATACTAAAGTACTTGAAGAAATGTCCGAGAAAAGGTCTCTTATTCCGGAAAGGTGGTAATATGGAAGTAATGGGATACACTGATGCAGATTGGGCAGGAGATGTAACGAACAGGAGGTCAACCTCAGGATCTTTCACGTTTGTATATGGAAATATGGTAACATTTAGAGCTAAGAAGCAAAAAGTTGTTGCTAGATCAAGTGCAGAATCTGAGTTACAGGGCATGGCTCAAGGGGTATGTGAACTACTCTTGATACGAAATAAATTGAAGGATCTTGGATTTAAACTTGTGAAAACAATTGATCTACACTGTGATAATAAAGCGGCAATTATGATTGCACATAATCCAATTCAACATGATCGTATGAAACATGTTGAAGTGCATCGGTTCTTTATCAGAAATATTGACAAATGGTGAATATGTTTTCCATTCGTAAAGTCAGAAGATCAACTTGCAGATATTCTTACAAAAGGAGTTTGCGGACGAATATTTAACAAAACGATTGACAAGCTGGCCATGATTGACATCTATGCTCCATCTTGAGGGGGAGTGTTGAATATATGATATATATATATATATATATATATATATATATATATGTATGTTTAATATAAGATATATTCTCACAATATGGGATATATACCGAATATATGATATATATGTTATATGGAATATATGGATATACTAAATACTTTATATGATATATTCTATATATGTAACTTTTGTAATTATATAAGGGGAAGAACTTCTTTTATTGTATACACAAGAATTATTAAAAGAAAATAAGTTTCTCTCAATCTCTTATTCTTACTTTGTATTAATTTCTACTCATGATTCTACCGAAATCAAGCTAATGACTTTGAAGTTTGAACCCTTCCATTAAAGACATTCTAAACTCTAGAAATGAGTTAATTTTGAACCTTAAAACATATTTCATTACTTATAGGTATATTAAGTTTGTTCTCCATGTTTTTAGGGTTTAGTGATTAGAAAAAACCAAGTTTTGGAAAAGACGATGAAGAAAAGAAGAATCGCAGACGGAGTTTAGGGTTTAGATCCTAGAAAGATTTTGTTAAATTTATAAAAGTTCCTTCTAAATTCTTTTATGGAATCTTCTAATTTTTTTAACTCACAAAATTGGAAACCTAATAGCAATAAAAAAGTCAATCTTCATTGACCAATTTTGTAGAATATTTTTGTTCCCCGTAGATTTTTCTTTATTCATCAAAGTCGCGACCTATTTTAAGCAATTTAGTATAACCTAACTTAGAGTCACCATTCTCTCTCTCCTCCACCTCACCTCTTCTCTCTCTCCTCCATCTCATCTCTTCTCTTTGGCCCCTAATCTTTTTGCCACTTCATCATCTTCACCGGCAAATGTCGCCGACCGATCAATTTTCCGGCCGGCGACCTTCAAACATATAAAGTAAAAAGTTATTTTTTTTTTCATCTCTCCTCTCTCTCTAAAAAAAAATTTTTTTTCATCTCTTCTCTCTCTCTCTCTAAACTCCGGCGAAGGGGGTTTTCCTTCGCCGGAGTTCGTCCAGCTGACCTTTAAGATCTGCTCGAGCAGATCTACAAGGTCTGCCGGAACAGACCATGAAGGTTTGTTCCAGCAGACGGACGACCTCCGGCGAAAGGAAACCCCCTTCGCCGGAGTTTAGAGAGAGAGAGAGGAGATGAAAAAAAATATTTATTTTAGAGAGAGATGAAATAAAAGAAAAAACTTTTTTATGTTTGAAGGTCGCCTGTTGGAAAGTTTGCCGGCCGACCTTTGTCGGTGAAGATGATGAAGTGGCAAGAAGATGAGATGGCAGAGAAAATAGATGAGATGGAGGAGAGAGAGAAGAGGTCAGGTGGTGAAAGAGAGGTGAGGTGGAAAATTTCCCCAGAAAATTTTCAAAATTTTACATATTCCCTTTAAAATTTCACACCCCGGAAACTATTTAGCTTTCCCCAAAGCGCTGGCCAAACTGAAATAACCAGACCAACCGGAATATCAAGTATACCAGGTACAAAATTAATCAGAAATGAAAAACTTGAACACGTTCGATCTAAAAAATGAAGGAAACCCGGACTCATTAACAACAAATTAAACTGAAAGAACTTTAGATAAACATATTACTAAGAACATCTCCAATGAGACACTTAAACACTAACAATTAGAGTATTGCATATGACTTTTTGGAGTTTTTGTTAAAAAAACTTTCTCCAATAGACACTTTATTAGACACTCTATAATGAGGTAGATGCATTTATTATAGAGAGTCGCAAAAGAGACACTCTAAAATTAGAGTGTCTACTTGAGGTTCTCCAAGTGCCACTTCAGTTATTTACTCTTAAATTATGACCTTTAGAGTATCTACGTTGGAGAAGATTTTTTATTAGAGTGTTTCTAAATGACAACATAAGAAAAACGCATTTTAAAGATTTACTTTTGACACATCACACTTAAGATTTATTAAGTTTTTCTTAAGTGCCACCTTGGAGATGTTGTAAGCTAAATAGATAGGTTATTGTCACACTTATTAATCTTTTCGTTAACTTCAACGAACCTAGCTCATACTATACACGAACCAAATTAAATATTTATGAGTGCAAATCTTGAAAATATTTGTAAATTTATAATTCTGTAACTGCAACGAACCTAGATCATAGTAGACTAAATTAGTTATCAAATTCACAGAGAAACAAATTTGAAAATAATGAAATGGACCAATATATCACAAGATCACTCATACTACTCACATTATTAAACTCAAAATTATTAAAATAAACTTACAATTTCAGACCCATTACATTGAAGCGAGGTGAAGGCTTCTCCTCTCAAGTTTACAAAACCATCCAACCATCAAGATTGAACAATTGTTTAGTTTCGGCTCAGTTATTAAAACTTGACATTATTGAAAACATCATACTTGACTTTTCATTTGAGCAATTGTTTCTCCCTGCACTACACCTAAGAGGTTATTAAGCAAATAAAACAACATTTTTTTTAGAGTTAACTCCTATTTGGCCCCTTACTTTGTGAACAGCTCCTTTATGACCTCCTATTTTCTGTAAATTCAAATATGGCTTTTGATGTAAATGTCTTAACTACCCTTCTTTTAAATACTTTTTCAAAATAAAATTAAAAATAAAACCTTAATTCCACCTCATTTCCTTCTCCACCACACATCTCTTTCCACGTCACCTCTCTCTCTCTCCACCTCACATCTCTTCCCAACTAACCTCTCTCTCTAACTCACCCCTTTCTCTCTCCAACTCACATTACCTTCTCCGACGAAGGTCGCCGGCCGGAAATTTTTTTTGCTGGCGACCTTCAAATTTTTTTTCTCTCTCTCTCTAAGAACTCCGACGAATGGGATTTTCCTTCGTTGGAGTCGGTCTGTTCACGACAGACATTTCAAAGTCTGTTCAAGAACAGACCGACTCCGGCGAAGGAAAACCCCCTTCGCGAGAGTTTTTAGAGAGAGAGAGAGGTGAGGTGGAGAGAGAGAGAGAGGTGAGGTGGAGAGAGAGAGAGAGAGAGGTGAGGTGGAGAGAGAGAGGTGACGTGAAGAGATGTGTGGTGGAGAGGGAAATGAGGTGGAATTAAGGTTTTATTTTTAATTTTATTTTGAAAAAATATTTAATGGAAGGGTAGTTAGGACATTTACATCGAAAAAGAGGGTCGTATTTGAATTTATAGGAAATAAGGGGCCATAAAGGAAGCTGGTCACAAAGTAGGGGGTCAAATAGGAATTAACTCTTTTTTCTAGTATGTTTAATCGAACAACGTTCACAATAATTTCAATTCACACTTGATGAACAAAAGATCATGACAATGAAAAGGATAGTCGAAATCTAAAGATTGCCCTTCCGTTTTCATACACTTCTAAAAAGATCAAGGGTGTGTTTGATTGGGAATTTTTCGGGGAAAATAGAAACAGTTTCTCTAAAATTTAGATTTTTCATTTGTTTGGTACTCACTTTAGGGAAAGAAAGACTTTCAATCACGTGACTCTTTTTTTCCAAATTTTCCTCAAAAAAGGGGAATCTCCTTACCCACTAGATACTTGAGAAAGGTTTTCTCCTACAAAAACTCAACAATCTTTTACCCGGTCAACAACAAAAATAACAAAAAAATTTCTTTCAACTTCCACGATGCTTTCTTTCAGCAATAAAAAAAACTCCACGGTGCTTTCTCTCTCAATCCTAAAGCTGCAAGTGAGAACTCACTCGAAGAGGCCATCAACGAAGAAAAAGTAAGCTTTCGGCAAGTTTCTCTCTCTAAATGGGTTATTCGGATGTGCAATCTTCATAATATTGTGAATGATCATAACTCATATCATCACCTGATTGGATGCCTCTTCTACTTTTGCAGTATTAATGGTGTTGATGAAGATCATACCAATTAACAACTACTAAATGACTTCATGTTTGATGTTCCTATAAGATACTTCTTCAACTTTGATTATTAATAAATCACCAACATCACCATCAACTATAGATTTGGATTTAGACTTGGGGATAGTTTAAATAGATTAAACCATTAAGTAGGAGAATTAGAATCTCATTTTACATTTCAAGTTTTATATTTAATTTAACATATGATTTCTTATAAATTAATTAGTGATCAAAGACTACCTATTTCCTTTGGTTGATTAAAATCTCATATAATGGTTTCATTTATTTACTTTTCCATGTGTTTGATGGGCTTTTAGATTGAAGGTTCTAAGCCACTTGAGGCATGAAATGATACAATCATGAAGCATGTAGGTGTAGGTTACTATAATTTGAATCTTACCGTTTCTAACAATATACGATGAATTTTATAATGAATAACAAAGTTGAGAAAAAAAAAATAACATGACAAACCATAATAATAGTAAATGGAAAATTGTGAAATTATATATTTTTTTCTTTGCGAACCAAACAACGGAAAATGTAGAAAATATGTATGATGAAATTATTTCTCCGAGAATATGTTTCTCCGAGAAAGAGTTTCTCTAATTTTTTTCCTTTCCCCGAGTTACTATCAAACACAACCCAAAACATTTCTTTTCCTTTTAATCAAAAGTATATTCTCAAAATCAGAATAAGAACAATTTTATTGGTCACAGATATTTTTTTTGTTGAAAGCATTGAAACAGATATTTCATTGCTACAAATCACAAAACAAAATAAGGACAATTTCATTGCCACATACCTACAGAAAAGAGAAATACAAAATGAAACGAAAACAAATATTACATGACTATAAATGAAAACGCATAGAGACCAAGCGTAGAGAATCCATTTGCTTCGTATCTGTAATGGGAATACGCATTGAAACCAAGGGTATTAATTCTCTAATGAGAGAGATATCGAAAGTCATTAGAGCATGATTTATCATGGTAATTTGTGTTGATATGAGATAATGAGATATACGATTGGATATTTTTTGTTTGTACTAGTCAGCAGTATTCAACCTGTTTCATGTAATAGATGTCTTTTGTACTAAAAATGTGTATGGAGTTGTAAAGTCTTAATTTGGATAACGTGCCTATATCCATATGTAGGCTGTTTTTGTCTACCCTTAACACGTGCTAAAAAATCAAACACCCTCTAAGTGATAATCACTTAATAAGTGATATCACCACTAAGTGCTACGGCTTTGTTTTCCAACACTTCTAAGTGCTTGAGTTTTATTTTTATATTAATTCTAAATGTCATAAAAATGAGAAATTATCTATTTTGACCTTAAAGTATTTACACATTAGCATTTCATACTAATGCATTATGCTCACGAGTTTGGATACAAGAGAATTACGGTTTATGAATACTTTGTGTTGAAAATATTAAGAGGATAATAACAAGAAAGGTCAAAATAATATTGAAAATGAGTAGAAAAGCACTAAACATTTGAAAATTATTATTCAGGTCAAAAAGTATACAAAGACTAAATTATCTTTTTTTGTCTTTTTGTGTAACTAAATTCTTTTATTTTTCTTTAAACTTTG
>BEHA01000092.1:205993-282427 GCA_002897215.1 Eschscholzia californica subsp. californica | reverse complement strand
AAACAAAATAAGGACAATTTCATTGCCACATACCTACAGAAAAGAGAAATACAAAATGAAACGAAAACAAATATTACATGACTATAAATGAAAACGCATAGAGACCAAGCGTAGAGAATCCATTTGCTTCATATCTGTAATGGGAATACGCATTGAAACCAAGGGTATTAATTCTCTAATGAGAGAGATATCGAAAGTCATTAGAGCATGATTTATCATGGTAATTTGTGTTGATATGAGATAATGAGATATACAATTGGATATTTTTTGTTTGTACTAGTAAGCAGTATTCAACCTGTTTCATGTAATAGATGTCTTTTGTACTAAAAATGTGTATGGAGTTGTAAAGTCTTAATTTGGATAACGTGCCTATATCCATATGTAGGCTGTTTTTGGCTACCCTTAACACGTGCTAAAAAATCAAACACCCTCTAAGTGATAATCACTTAATAAGTGATATCACCACTAAGTGCTACGGCGTTTGTTTTTCAACACTTCTAAGTGCTTGATTTTTATTTTTATATTAATTCTAAATGTCATAAAAATAAAAAATTGTCTATTTTGACCTTAAAGTATTTACACATTAGCATTTCATACTAATGCATTATGCTCACGAGTTTGGATACAAGAGAATTACGGTTTATGAATACTTTGTGTTGAAAATATTAAGGGGATAATAACTAGAAAGGTCAAAATCATATTGAAAATGAGTAGAAAAGCACTAAACATTTGAAAATTATTATTCAGGTCAAAAAGTATACAAAGACTAAATTATCTTTTTTTGTCTTTTTGTGTAACTAAATTCTTTTATTTTTCTTTAAACTTTGAATCGATATAACTTTTGTTTGAGATGTCGTAATTCAATAAAATTTATATATTTAGAAATGATTTTTCATTAGCTTTTTAACAAGATCCACTTTCAATATTTTTTTTTTCAAAAAAAAAAACCCAGAAAAAAACAGTGTTTTTTCGCTTGCGTTTTTCTACAAACACGTGTTCTGCAAACAAGTATTTGCAAACAAGTTCTGCAAACAAACGTTTGCAAACAAGTTCTGCAAACATGTGTGTGCATTTGCGATATTGCAAACTGAGTTTGCATTTGCGATTTTGTAAACTGCGTTTGCATGTGCGACAATGCAAACTGGGTTTGCATTTGCGACATTTTACATCTTCACAAATTAATTAAAACCAACTTTTGGTTTCCAGCCAAGAACTTTCTTTGCTTTATTAGTATTGATCTCTCCCTACATACGAAAATTTTCATTATATTCATTAAATAAATAGTTTACATTTACAATAAATAGATACTCAAGAATTGATCATATTGATTCATTCTTTCATTAATAAATCATCACATTCATTCATCATAAGAGTGAATATCTACAAAGGTTTCATATTTCAAGTGAAAAGCTACAAAGGTTTCATATCTAAAAATAAGTGCTTGGATATGCAGATATGGAAGCAATCTTACATGGATTCCATGTCAGCCATGCCAAAGTTGTTTCAAGCAAGAAGCTCCATTCTTTGACCCAAACAACTCTTCAACTAACAGAGCCTTGGACTGTCAATCCAAGTTTAAAGTCATCATCTAATTCCAAATGTGGCAAGTCTAAGGAAGTTGTTGTTGCTCCTTGTGAATATAATGTCGTTTACGCGGATGGTTCTACTTCTGTCGGGTCCCTCGTAACGGAAAGGTTTGAATTCAACTTAGCAAGTGGTAGGGGGAACATTAGCCTTCAAGACATAGCTTTTGGTTGCAGCCACAAGAGCACCACTGACTGTTCCTACCTTGTCCAATGAATGGTAGGTCTAGGGGGTTGTGATGTTTCTCTAGTGTCACAACTGAGAGACCACATTCATGGGGAATTCTCATACAGCTTCACTCCATATTATGATGACAAAAACAACAGTATACTGATTCTCGGTAAGCGACAAGCAACTATTCTTTCGGGATAGAAAGAAGGTTAGGACTCAATTGTATCAAAGTTACTTATACCCCACTTTTTTACTTTTAACACTAGATGGCATCAGTGTTGGTGGTAATAGAACTATACCTACGACCAAGAGAGTGAATGGTTCAAGAAAGGAACCTGTGAACACCATTATAGATTCTGGCACGAGCTTCACATTGGTACATATGTAATGTGAATAGCAGATATTAGTTTGACAAATCAATTATAAGACAACGATGCAGTCAGAAAGGGGATGAATTTAAAACAACAAGTTATCGGAACATTATAAACTATAAACTGCATTGAAACTAAAAAAACTCATGATGAATCAAGAAAAAATCAAACCAGTTGATCTCACAATAAAACCAGGAACCCATGCATATAAATTGTAGTCACCAGCATGAACATTCTTGAATGTGAATGAACCATCTGTTCCTGTTCTTGTCTAGAACTAATACCCCTGCCATAATTATACTTTAGCGGATAATCTATCTATTTGTATGTTCATCTGTTTGTATAGATAGATTAGTTAAGAGAATTTAAGACTCTACTGTGTTTTGTTAGGGCACCAAAAAATGAAGAGATAGAATCAAATTTGAACCTGTTTTTCTGCATCATCAAGAGTGCACCTTCTTTAGTACTAGGTGATCCAGTATTGTTAAATTCACGATTATATAATAATCGGAGGTATGGATATAAAGTAAATACACAATAATTTAACGTGGTTCGGTCGAATACTCAAGACCTACATCCACGGAGAAATGATTTCTTTATTAATAATCACCACATACAATTGTATGTGGGGTTGATCGGTTACATTGGTCAGACATAACTCGATGAGTTTGAATCCTAGAACCCTCTCCTATTTATAGATGACTTAGGGTTTAGGGTTTCCTAGTTTCTGATTACTAAACTAGGAAATAATACAAAATCTATCTAATATTACCATTAGATAGTTACAAGAGATATTCTGAATATATTATACTAATATTACATATCTTCTAATATCTTCACGTATCTTCAAATATATTCTGAATTTTTCTTGATCGTCGGATCTCGTCTTCTCGATCCGTCACGTACATACACGTGTTACACACGTATATTATTTCTGCAACTTATCTTGACCGTCGGATCTCCTATTTTCGATCCTCCTTATGTAACGTATCCTATTAAGTATTAAGATAGATAAAAACAGGAGCATATACTTTCTTAGACTTCCTCTTTGATGAACAAGACTGTAATTTTGGACGTCCTCTTTGATGTGGAGAGATCGAACTTGAAGAAGATCGATAAGGAGAAGAAGATCTAGGGCTGAAAGTGGAGACGATTCTTCAAAATCTTTTGCAAAAACTAATTCATCTCCCACTCTCTTCATCTCTATTTCTTTCTCTCATTCTTTCAAATTTCCTTCTCTCCATTTCATTTCTATCTCTCTTTCATTCAATTTTTTTTTGATCTTTTCATTTGTTCACCCATGGATCCATTAGACATCCACGAATTCGACAACCAAAGTTATATGGAAATGTTGTCGTCCCCTAATTCTACTTACCCATCGGCTCAATTAGGAGTTGATGATTATGAAGTATGTGAGGATTTTTGCGTGCAAGAAGGGGCGACTTCAACAAAGATAACTAAACAGGAACCGTATAAGCCGGATGAAGATATTTTACTTGCTAATTGTTATTTGAAAATCACATTTGATGCGGTTGTCGGAAATAGTAAAAAATATAAAGTATTTTGGCAAAAAATATCGGATGAATATAATGCGAGTGCAAAGTTTCAACGCACACTTAGAAGTTGTAAATCTCGTTTCAGTGAGATAAGCCGGAATGTCAAAGTTTTATATCAACTTTGAGGATAATAAATAAAGTTCCAAAAAGCGGGGAAAACGATTATGACCGGATAATTATTTCAAAATTTTTAATGTCTTTTTTTTATCCTTTCACTTCATAATATATACTTGATATATATTTTGTTTATTTCAGTTACAAAGAGCACTTGAAATGTATAAAAAAAATCACCAAGGAAAAGGGTTTAGGCTCCAACATGTTTACAAAATTTTGATGAACACAACAAGTGGATGGCAGACATGCCAGGAGAGTCAACATCCGGCAAACGAGATTCTAATACCAATCCATCGGAGGAAAGACCAATTGACCGTAAACAAGCCAAAGCAAATGCAAGAGTGGCGAACCATCCACACATTCGACTGCTTCAAAAACTCAGAATGAGGGATATTAAGAAAAAAAAAGATGAAGAATCCTAACAGACATCAACAATTTTGACGGAAGTTGTACGGGTTCAACAAGAGACCCTACGGATGCAGCAAGATTTTCTACAAGCAGATAAGGAACACAATAACCAACAATATGGGATCGACTTAATGAAGATTGATGTTAGGTCTCTCGACGAACATGTTGCACGAATGTTTATAGCATCGCGATAATCTTGGTTCAACGGTCTACCACGAGACCCGAGAAACCTCTTCTAGTTATTTTTAATTAATTTTTCTATTGATGTTTAATTGTATTTAAGTAGTTTAAATTTTTAATCAATTATTAGTTGTAATCAATGTTTTTTAAATTGAATTTTATTAAGTAAATTGAGAAATTTCATTTTCAAATTTTCGGTCTTAAGAGAGGCTGGAGTCGGAGTTGAATTTTAGAGGTTGAGGTGAGGTCAAAAATTTTAGGCCAGCTCTTTGGGGAAAGCTAAATAGTTTCCGGGGTGTGAAATTTTAAAGGGAATATGTAGAATTTGAGAAATTTTCCGGGGAAATAAATGTTAAGTGGAAATAAAAAAAACACTCCACCACACCTCAATCTATCTCCACCTCACCTCACTCTCTCTCCACCTCACCTCATCACTCTATCTCCACCTCACCTCACTCTCTCTCCACCTCACCTCACTCTCTCTCCACCTCACCTCTTTGTCTTCTCCGATTTGGTCGCCGGCCGGAAAATTTTCCGGCCGGCGACCATGAAGAAAAAAACAAAAAAAAATTTCACTCTCTCTCTCTCTCTAAAAACTCCGGCGAAGGGGTTTCCCTTCGCCGGAGTTCCGGTCTGTTGAAGAACAGACCAGTTCCGGTTTGTTCTTCAACAGACCGGAACTCCGGCGAAGGGCAACCCCTTCGCCGGAGTTTCTAGAGAAAGAGAGAGAGTGAAATTTTTTTTTTTTTTTCAATGGTCGCCGGCCAGAAAATTTTCCAGTCGGCGACCTGATCGGAGAAGATAGAGGTGAGGTGGAGAGAGAGTGAGGTGAGGTGGAGTGAGAGAGAGGTGAGGTAGAGAAGTATTTTGCTTTCCCCTAAATAAAATTGTTAAAAAAAAAAAAATTTTGACCAACTCTTCACACCCCGGAAACTATTTAGCTTTCCCCAAAGCGTTGGCGAAATTTTAGGTCAAAAAGTGGTTTTTTAAGAGACGGGTTTGTTAAGAGAGTTGCTCTAACTCCAGTACCAGATTTAGGTTTTTTCGTGTATGCGCGGGAATATCCCTGCCTATTATATATATAATGAGATTGTTCAAATTTTCTCAAGTAAAATCCCTTTTCTTCTCTTCCTCACGCTTCTAAAAACCTCAAAAAGAATTCAAAGAGGACTCTGAGTGTATCAGAAAAAATGCGAACTCGTTTTCTTAACATAGATTACTTCAATCGTTTCTCTTCTGTTGAAACCCTAAATGACCTCAATTTTCCCTCTCTTCCTGTTCCTCAAATCACTCTTCCCTCAAATCATCTCTCAACTGAATCTGAAACTTCCAATTTCAATTCTATTTCTTTGGATTTATCCTTGGATATTGATAGATTTCAAATCGATAAACCTCTTTCACTTTTCTTTTCTGACGTTCTTCCTCTCCGAATCGATGATGACGACGTTTCAAATGGAGATTTTCCTGTTACTTCTTCGAGTAATCGAAGTGATTTCCATAACGAAAGAAACATTGATTTAGTGCAGACAGATTTCGAATTTCAGACTAATAAGACTCGATTTGTAGAGGTAATTGCATTTGAAGAATTCAGTACTAGTCCGATGCTTTTCTTTTTCCAGGATCTTTTTCTGCATTTGATTCATGATCGTGATTTCATTGATCACATGACATATTTCGGTAATTCCTCTCTTTTTCTTAGTTTCAGGAAGGAAATGGACCTTCTGTTGAAGAGAGTGATAAGAGAAAGTTCGAAATAATCCAATTTGAAACACCGGAGCTGAATTTTTTCTTGGTGAACCTCGCTTTATATTTTGTTAGAAATCACATTTTTGGATATCTTGTGGTTTTCCTTTGCTAATTCATATTTTTTTACAGGAAGATGGTGCTTGCCCTTTCAGAGATGATTGTAAATGGATTGGCTCTCGAGTTCCTGAGGTTGAAATTTCTGCCGTAAATCTTCTAGTAGTTCCTCTCTGCATTACTAAATTATCTGCTTCATGGAATATATGAAAGTCTTATTACATTGATCGTGTTTGGGCGTCTGCAAAATTTAGTTCAGAATCAGATGCTACCATGTGTTTTTCAGTTTAGTAAGACTTAAGATTTTATGGTGAAGTGAGAACTAATTACTGAAAAATTAACTTTTAGAGTTAAGTGTTCTAGCTCCTCGAAAATGCTCTATTGAGAGCTTTCTCATGTTAGGCATAAAGAACTTCACACATGAGGGGGCGTGTGATAATAATCCCATACAGGAAAAGGGTACTCTAGTAACGAAAGTCATTTCCACTCATTGCCAGTTGATTTTGAGTTTTTTCTTTGTTGCAAAATTGATTTTGAGTTGGATGACCACAAACTTCACAATATATAGCTTAATGTCGTGTTTGGAATATCCATCTACTGTACATAGTATTGTTGTCATCAGCTGTTAATATTGGTGCTTCGTTAAAAACAGAGAACCTGTTTGCTACCATTAGCGCGCCAACAGCAGTTTAGTAGAGGATTTGTCCTGCTTGTTGGTTTCTTATAGTATATCTTCTGTATGTTGATTATACATTTGATATAGCTTAAGAGTGGTATTTGGCAAACTTATTCCGCAAGTCTGTCCACATGAGCGACTCAATAAAGGCTAGCTGATTTTTGGCGGGCTTTCTCAATCTTTTAGTTGTAACAAGTTATAGAGAAATAAATTGACTACAATCGGGTTGTCTCTACAGGATCCTGGAACTGCAATTTCATATCCCTCTAACGTTTCGGATTCCATTTATTTGGTCGAAGACATCCCTATGGAGTACCAAATAGAGCATTTTGTTGAGGATCCTGGTCTTGTCCAGGACAAAACTTGTCTCTCTGCTACTAACTATCCTCTTTTGGAAGTGAATGAATTTAATTTGGAGTTTTACCCAAGCTCCTGCATGGAAGAAAAACTTCATGTACTACTTCAAACTATTGGGTTACAGCAATGGACTCGAAAAGGAAATCAAATTGCTGACGTGGAGGACATTATGAGACCTGTAGACATTGACAAGTTGAAGTGTTTGATAGAACCTTCTCTATCAGAGATATATCTAGAGCCTCAGCCAGCATTAGTTGAGTTGGTTCTGGAATTGGACTTTATATGCCTAAAGGAGACTCCTGTCATTAAAGAGAGTCCATTGATGTCTCTTGAAGCATTAGATATTGCATTTTTTTCAGTTACGGCCCCAGTTATTTTTCAGGAAATTCAGATCCTTGATTTTGATTCTTGTCGAACGTCAGAAAACTTCTTCACATCACACACAGTTATTCAACCAGATACTTGTGACAATATATTCGGAGAAGATAACTACTGTGCTAATCTCTATGAATCAATGATTAGTCAGGAGCTAGCTCTCGTGGATGATTCGTTCAAATCACTGCCTTTACCTGTTCTATCTGATGATAAAGGTATTTTTTCACTCTTTGATGCTTTAGAGGAAGTTTTAGCCGACTTAAAGCCATATCCTCCATCAGCATCTGATGGGATATATTTAGATTGGCATCTTTTGCTGGAAGATAGATGGAGCAGTGATACATATTCAACTGACTGGAAAATGGTGGAGATAGATACTGAGCTGATATCAGTTAATAATGAAACTGTGATATTTGACTTCATTTTTAGTGATGATACTTCAGATAAGTCAAATACTTTAGAAAGCACGGAGATAATAACTGAGCCTGTAACTGATGGTGCTCCTGTTAATTTATTGAAAAATGAAAGCCAAAATTCTGGAGTTCGTAAATCTGAAACAAAATCAGAGGTTCCGAGCTGCTTTGAGTCCATGACAACTTTCAATCAACTCGATTTTTTCTTGAATCCTCGGAAATCCACTGTCAAGAGGAATAGTGAGCCTGAAGTGAAGGAGACAACTGCAATGAAAGGCGAAATTCTCCTACATACTTCTAGCAATTTACTTGCAGCGCGTGCTTCTACTGAAGTGAAACTGCATAAATGGGATTTTGAGGTGCATCAAGTTCAGCTTTCTGATCATATGCTGAATATGATTAGTACTCTGCACAAAGCTTACTTTGAGATCCTCGGAAGTGATGTACTTCAGCAAAACATGCATTGCCCGTTCCAAGTGGTAGATAGTTCGGAATTGCTAAACCTTCCCCAGAAAAAGCTGTTGGAGTGGATGAAATACAGGGGTTCTCAATTATCAAGTTCTGTTCAAAATGATGAAAGCAACATGGCATTCGTTTCTTTATGTGCTATAAAACAATTGGCGTGGTATTTGTGCTTCTATGGTATCTATGCAGCTCATTTGTATGTGAACAACCTATATCGACGCCTTGACTACTTTAGGCTCCGATTAAGCTTCCTCTTGTCTTTGATTGGAGATGCACGTAGAGAAGTAGATTGTAATATGTCTCAATCACATCCATCCTTGTCTGTTATTAGGCGGATTTTGAGGTCACACAGTTCTCAGAGTGCATCAAAAATATTGATTGTGGCCGAGAAAGTCTTCTGGTGGCCGTTGAAGAGGCTATTAAATTCCATGTGTATTTCATTTCATGAAACAAACAATGATGACATGCCTATACAACAAGAAGATGCTGTGGTCACTGATAAGGTCTCAAAGTTTGTGATGGATATCTTGCGGCATTCAGATTGCTTATTAATAGATCATCAGTAAGTTCTATATATAGTTAAAAAGGGACAGATGTTAAGTAGTTGTTTGCTAATGCTTCCTAATGCAATCTATAATTCCAAGGTATGGAATTACTCTTTTGAGTTCATATAAACCATGCCACATTGACAGGTCGAACACAAGTTGTATAAATTGGTTATTGTTACCTTCATCCTGTAGCTTTGAACTAGTAAATAACAGTATTTGAGGTGTGCCTATTTATACTTTTGAGAGAAAAGTTGAATAGAAGCATAACAATATGGTTACTTATTATACATCGTACACCATAAATTAGTAAATTTAATCAACAAATAAAACAGTTTAAAGTCTCAAAGGGTATAGTTATTTGAAAAATCAAACAGTCTGGTTATTTAGAAAGGTGCTGAACTAAAAAGATGGGGTGCCCAAAATATTAGTTGAGCTTTTTAGAGATGCCGCAGCGCCTTTGATTGACTACATACATCTTGCTACCTGTTTCTAAAGGAATGGATATTGACAAGTTATTCACATAAAAGATTCTTTCCTTTTTCTTGCTTAATCTGTTACAGCCTTGCATTTATAAGCACTACCTCAAAGAGAGTGACAGATGAGTATGAAAATAATTCAATTCTGGAAATATGCAGGTATATAATCTTACTGCTATTGCCAAATGGATGTTGACTAGTTACCCATATGTTAACTTGGGAACATGAGTAATGCTTTTGTGCCTCTGAATAACGTGCAAGGATTATCCTTTTTGATCTCGTACTATCCTGTTTGAAAAGTAATGATGTAATTCAGATATTTGTATTTCATCTATATGAATGATCGAGATCACTTAATTCTCTATGAAACTTGCAGCTACCTAATTTTTTATTTTTTACTTTTATCGATGATTATAGGGTATTGGAGTGCCTGATGTATGTTCATTTTCATGTCATGCATTTTATTGGTTTTTCATATTGGACTATAAAGATGTTTACCTGAATCCTCGTCACTACTTAAGCAACTCAGTTCACTTTCTTATAGATGAGTACTTTTTAACTTGTTCCTTTATTCCTCAAGGCACATCTCTACATCGTTCCCATTCCAAATGTTCGGTATTATTTTGGAATACGGTGGCTCATGTGGATCATCCAAAATATGTGCTTCTCCGCCAAGATCAAGCGGTTTGCCTTGTCTTCATTTCCTGAAGGTTGAACTTGCGGAATGTAGCATTTCCAGGTCACTTTGTGAAGGTGTTGATGCACCCCTTGCGGAGTTTAGAATGGTAACGATTCAGTATCCATTCAAATCCTTTGCTTTAACTGTTTTTGGTAGTTGCTATCGAACTTGCTTTAAATGGCTTATAAGAGTTGGCTATAGGTTCTGGTTCTTTCTTTCGTTATTCTATCTTGTATATAATGTTGTGTAATTCTGTTATAAAATATTAGGAACATTTTACAAGCTCTGTATGAACGCAAGGTCCCATTTCTTACATTGTTTGTAGTATTTACTATAGAACCTGGAACATCTGGAAGCATAGGTTACCGAATTTTTTAACTGATATGTTCAAGTATTTGACAGTCATACCTCCCATTAAGTACAGGACCTACAGGTAACCTTGAACTATACAGAAACAGAATACATAGCAGAGTTAAAGAGAGTAAGAATCTAAGTTAAATAATAAAATGATATGCCACAAGTAGGAGTTCAATATCAAAATTTATAACATTAATACGTAATTTTCAGTTCAATAAATGATCTACAATCGTGAGGGAGGCCGTTCCTTTCAGATTTTCTGTTTAAGAAACTTTTTTTGCACATACTTTTTATATGTTTACTCTAAGATATCCAAGTACTTCCCAACAACTTATGGAGGGTAAATTTTAATAGCAGCTTTAAATTAGGGCTTCAAGTTCAGCTTATTGACGACATCCCTGTAAGTTGAAATATTTTGGTTGCTGCCTAATGGTTCTATTATCTAGGATATGTATGGTGGTCTTTGATATAATTATTCATAAATTCTTCACTTGCCAATTCTTATTTCCAGTTTCCATGCAAATTATTCAACTTAACACTGATCTTCGGTCATTAAATGGTAGGAAGGGGTCCACCAACCAATGTCATCTGAGCATGACTCCATCGAATACGAAAATCTTGAAGATCTGTTGCATTTTGTACCTACTGAGGAAAATTGCGCTAATGTCAAATCTTCAGAACCCGTACACAACAATGACACGAGTAGTTTATCTATGCCAGATCCTAACATGCCATTTCTAACAGAGCCTAAGGAAATACAGAAGATGATGTCGTCAAATCCTGATATGATTGTAATAGTGAACACTCAGAATTTCGATAAAGAGATGCTATTTTCTAGGAGAAGCTCATACCAGAAGATCCTTGCAATGGAAAAAGGAGGTATACAAGTCATTGAGCGGGAGATGAATCAGCCTATGGATCTTATTTTCAGTGCTGCAATGTGCCTTGTGTGGTATGACTGCAGAAATATGTGGAAGAAAGAAACAGACACAGTTGACATTTCTTCATGCATACCTCTCTGTGTTGAAAATATAGCAACTAACATTTTGACATCCCTGAGTTTCGCTTTCACAAACTGCATTCTGGTAATTGCCTTTCCCTGCCTCAAAGGTTTACTATCATATTCGTGATGTTTGCCCGAAAATCAACTTATGTTTCGAATAAAATTTATCTCATTGATTTTGTCGGACTTGAACTTTTATGTGCATTATTTGTTTATCATCGATACGGGTATTATTGTGAGAGAATTGATATCAACTTTGGTTAAATGTGAAATCTCTTTTTCTTGTTTGCAGGTTTTCGAGGGAGAAAGTAGATTCCTTACAGCTATAATGGAATCATCAGATGGACTTTATGCTGCAGCAGCTAGTCTAGGAATAGATTTACAGATATTCTGTTCTTATTCATCTGAATTAACTGATGAAATTGTTCAGAGTTGCATGAACTATGCCCTGAAGTTAAATAAAGGTCATTACCCAAAAATGCTGGATTCTGAGACACTCGCTGAATCATTTCTTACCAGGTTTCCTTCAATTAACCCACTCTCAGCTCATGCAATACTGTCTTCTGGTGGCATGCTTGTTGAGTTTCTTGAATGGTCACGCAATCAAAGAATTCAGGCAATTGGGAAATTTAATGTTCCAGATATAAGTGTTGAAATATTTAGTTCTTTATGTAGTTTTGGTGAACATGAAGAATCTAGATCAGGAACAACCGAGTGTTCCTCGGTATCTTCTGCTTCAGAATCAAATAGTAGATTGAAAACTGACTCGGCGAGGAAACGGCAAAAATGCATTATAGAACCTCCTCACACACTTGACATGCCTACAGATGATTACTTTCTTCTTGAAGCATTGAAACAATTTGAAGATGTCAACGTGAAACCTTCCTCCAGAGGGCCTCAACGAAATCAGTCATGGATGGCTTCCAAAAGTCATCAAGTAGATGATGTCGAAATGCCAAGTTTAGCTCCAAACAATAAATTGTTTGGTCAAAAGCAGAATTTAAATACTTCTTCGAGAAACAATTTAGCCTGGAATAATGTTTATAAATCGGAAAATCTGCACGATGATTTGAAAGGTGAAGTTCTTGACTTAACGGACAACTCTATACTGGATGAGGATTTCTTCTCTGCAGATGCTATGAATTTCACAGTGATGGCTCCCATGACAGGAAAGGATCATGCACATGGAAATTCGAAAGTCACAAGAAGATTGTCATTTGGTTTAAATGATTTTCCTGCTTTTCCGACCTCTTCAGAGATTAACCCTGACTCAGATATTTGGAATTCTTCAAAGGGTCAGAAAAGAACGTTGAAGGATATAGATTCTATCGAGGATCCATTGTCATTGGCAAATGAGGAACTGCTATTTGAGGATAAACAATTATATAGGTCTACAAGTAATACCCAAAGAACATTATTCCCGGAAAACATTTTACAGCGCTATGGTCAAACACCACTCTCCAATGCTATTAATTCATCAAATATTCAACAAGGTTCACCTTGGAAGACGGAGTTTCTTAAGAAGTTCAGGGAGAAAAGCAAGATGAATAAGAAGGCTTTGCTAAGCAACGCTACATATCGGTATTCAGATGGCATAGAAAAAATGGTTAAGCGAAAAAGTCCTTCTATTCTCGATTATTATAGGTACCAAGGTGGTAGCAGTTCGAAGAAAACACCAAAGCAAATCTGGCAGAGACGATTAATACAACCGTCAAGTTTGTCCAAGAATGAGAAGGCTTCAGCTTCTCATGTTCAAACATGGACCCCCATTGACAAAAGAGCTGGAAAGGTATAAATATCTCAAACGAAACTACCTTTTTGATGTTTTATGTAGCAAAATACTATTGATACATCAAAATCAGCAGATTCCTATCTTGTGGCCCCATTAGCTTGGTTTCTTGTGCCTCGAGATACACAGTAGAAGAACGAGTCTGTTTTATCAGACTCTTGTTGTTTGATGTAATATTAGTATACCAATAGTATTTCTGTTTTATACAATCCTGTTATGTTTAATGCTTAACCAAAATCCAGACGCTGTCTTTTGCAAGGAATGGAAATGAAAGACAGAGTAAGCTGGTTTGGAGTAACGGAGAAGATCAACAGCCAAGGAAGAAATACCGAAAAGAATCATAAAATTGCCGGAGTTGATCTACTGGTACTTCTACTTCATTCTCATATTACGTCAGAACATTTATAAGGAGCTTGTGGATACCCTGTGAGTTATCATCTTAAAGTCTTAACTCATCATTTGAGAGCCTTTATCAAGTCAATACTAACTTTACTAACTTCATTTTTCTTTATAATCTTGGCTAAGCCCAATAAGGTCCTTTTATGTAGAAAGCTGAAATTCCTTAATGAAATTGGTTAACTACTGATACATAAAGACCAAAAGTAGTCTAAAGGTTAAATTTTCATCTGTTTTTTTCTTTTCTAAGGTAAAAAACATGAAACGATTGAGGGTAAGTAGTTGAGATTGGCCGATCCGCTCGAATACCTTGTGGACCAGATAAAGATTCTGGGTAGTCTGAGCGAATCTAATGGTGACCCTTCGAGTCGAGGATTTACCACTTAAGAAGCAGCTGCATAAGTAGATGTAAAACTTTTGTACAACTTAACAGCAGCTTGGACAGCTATTTTTTTATAATGTAATGTATGGATCATTATGTATATAAATATATAATATATACATATTCTGAAGAGAGACTGAACCTGAAATAACCGTGAGCCGGTCCAAGACCTTAGGGATTGGGATCTTGGGCTAACCGATTCCGTTCCAATTAAGATAAAATGGACCGTTTATTAATCTTAAGGAGTAGAGAGAGAGAAGAAAAAAATTGGAGCGTCCAAGGGGCCGGGTGCGCCTGGGTGCCTAACCCAGGGCCGTACACAGCACTAATAGGCACCGGCGCAGATAGCATTTTCTCCGGGTGCTTTTAGCTGGACCCGAAAGAACATTGGCTGAGATTATTTCTATATGTTTTCCTAGGTTAGTCATAATTTGACCAAGGTGTATCTTGTAAGAATCTAACCATTTCAATATTTGGTCGATGCAACAATGAATGAATTTAGGATGAAAAACGAAGTAACAGCACAACTGGAGAAAAGGAGAAGTGAGTTTTGGGGATGTATCTGGTCTTGTACTATGTACAGAAACAATATGACCAATGAAATTTGAATTTGGAACTTAATTTATAGAAAAGATACAATATTCCTGAGATTCCTACCCAGAAATTTTGAACTTTTCTGGTTTGTTTCTTTTTTAATACAAGATAACTAATGGTTGTAACGTGGGAAGATATTAGGTTACTGTCTCTCTCACATCTTCAATCACTGATGACGTTCTCCCACAATTGTATCAACTATGTCAAAGTAGTACTTTTCTTTCTTTAACCCCAACTAGTCAATGATCATAAACTGATGAGAGTTTGAGAGAGAGAGAGATGGAATCTGCTGAGGATGGAATCACAACTCCACTGAGTAAGTCTTTCATCTCTTCTTTCCCTTCATTTGATATTCTTGAATCTCTGCTGAATCCATTCATCTCTGTGATTAGTTATTGGGGAAACTTGTATCAAGGAGTACAGGGAAGACCAGCATGCCTCTTCTTCTTCTTCACATCCCATAGTGGAGAATTCCCCAATTGAGCAGGTTGCACTCACTGTACCAATCACAGATGATCCAACACTACCAGTCCTGACATTTAGAATGTGGGTATTGGGAACATTAGCTTGTATCCTTTTATCATTTTTCAACCAATTCTTTTGGTATCGAAAAGAACCATTAGGGATCTCATCAATATCAGCTCAGATTGCAGTAGTTCCTCTTGGACACCTGATGGCATCCATTGTAACTGATAGAGTTTTCTTTAAGAACACCTGGTTTGAGTTCACACTAAATCCAGGTCCCTTCAATGTCAAAGAGCATGTCCTCATTACTATCTTTGCCAACTCTGGAGCTGGAAATGTTTATGCCATTCACATTGTTAGTGCTGTTAAAATCTTCTACAAGAAAAATATGACATTTTTCGTCTGCTTAATCATCGTTATAACTACCCAGGTCTCTCTCTCAATTCTTTCCTTCTTTTGCTGTTGTTTTAAAAGTTTATTTTGTTAAAACTGATCGGAGATTTATTTGAGGAATTTTAAAGGTGTTGGGATTTGGATGGGCGGGGATATTTCGGCGATACTTGGTGGAGCCTGCAGCTATGTGGTGGCCACATAATCTCGTCCAGGTGTCGCTCTTCAGGTATGTGTCATCTCCGTTCTGATTTTAGTTAATTGGTCATACTTTCTTGGTTAATGCTCTCTATAGATCAGAATTTTGTTATTAGTTTGTGATATAGTATGCTCTTAAAACCTTTTCTGACTAGATTCAATTTTCTTTTTCAACCCTAAAAGTTGGTACAGCTGACCAGTGACCATACAAGCACTCATAGTTGGAGAGATAAATGGAAATCATATTCGGGGACCCCCTGTTTTTTGACCTTTAGTCTTCTAGTCTGAGTGTGTGTGGGACCTATAAGTATTTTTGTGCATTTATAGATTCCTCCCTGTATTAAAATGGTAGTTACCACTGCCATGTTCTTTTCTGAAGGATCATTACATTATCATAGCATGTGACTTGTACTATTAACACTGTGTCATAAGTTAAGGTTAAATTGTAAGTATGTAATAAGCATAGTAATCTCCCTAAGAACAACATGAAATATTAATAAATGGCTCAAAGGCGAGGACGATGACCATAAAGACCATCAACTACTTTTATGGTTTGTTTGGATGAAGGAATCTTAAGTAGGATTTTGGCGAAAAGTAGAATTTGTTAAGAACCTGAATTCCCTGTATGGTTGGCAACTAGAAATCCTAGGATTGTTGTATGTTTGTTAAGAATTTGAATTCCCTGGTACATTTGTTAAGGAGTCCAATTGTTTTCTACTTTCTGGATTCACTTAATAAAACCGTTTCTTGAAAATTGTGGCTAACGGTCAGAAAGGATATGAATTTGGTAGGGCACTGCACGAGAAAGAGACGAGGCAAAAATCCAGACTCACTAGAAATCAGTTCTTCTTAATCGCCTTTATGTGCAGCTTTGCTTACTACGTTTTGCCTGGTTATCTGGTCCCAATGCTCACATCTATCTCTTGGATCTGCTGGATCTTTCCCACTTCCGTATTGGCCCAACAATTAGGTTCAGGAATTCATGGACTTGGGCTTGGTGCTATTGGGTTTGACTGGTCTTCCATTTCTTCATATCTTGGAAGCCCACTAGCCAGCCCATGGTTTGCTACAGCCAACATTGCTGTTGGTTTTGTACTTGTAATGTATGTTATAACCCCAGTGGTTTACTGGCTAGACATCTACCACGCCAAGACCTTTCCGATATTCTCCGATGGCCTCTTCACTTCAACGGGCCACAAGTACAACATCTCTGCCATTATAGACTCCAACTTCAGCCTTGACATTGAAGCATATGAACGTGAAGGACCCCTTCACATCAGCACTTTCTTTGTTATGTCATATGGTGTCGGATTCGCCTGCCTATCTGCCACAATCGTCCATGTCGTCCTCTTTCATGGAAAGTAAGTAAAAGCTATACTTTTTCACATTCAAATTATCTTGTACGGATAGAATCTTCCATTGATTAGACCACATATTTCATTTTTTAAACTGTGTACAATAATATTGGTGCAGAGAAATTTGGAGTCTTAGTAAGTGGGCTTTACAAGAAAAGAAAGTAGACGTGCACACAAAGCTCATGAGGAGGTACAAGCAAGTCCCTGAGTGGTGGTTCTCTTGCATCCTGTTGGTGAACATTGCAGCCACTATATTCGCTTGCCAATATTACAAAGACCAACTCCAAATGCCTTGGTGGGCCGTCATTCTAGCATGTGGAATTGCGGTTTTCTTCACTCTTCCAGTTGGAGTGATCGCTGCTACGACAAACCAGGTACAATTTCTATTAGGTTTACTTACTGCAAAAAGGAAGAACTCAAAGGTGTGGAGATAAGAATGCAATTAGCATAATTTTTTGACTTGGAAACATATGGTGATTATTTCACATCTTTACACCTTTGATTTTGTGGCAGATACATTATCTTCTCAACCAATTATCTTGATGGGTTGATTATATTTGTCTTATGGGATGGTTCGACTTTAATACGTGTGTATACACACACACACACACACACACACACACACACACACACATATGTATAAAAAGTTGATTCATAACTCTCATTGGTGAGCAGACACCGGCTTTGAATGTCATCACAGAATATATCATTGGATACATGTATCCTGGGCACCCTGTAGCTAACATATGCTTCAAGGTTTACGGGTACATCAGTATGAAGCAAGGTATCGCCTTCTTGCAAGATTTCAAGCTCGGCCATTACATGAAGATCCCCCCTAGAACTATGTTCATGGCTCAGGTCAGTTTCATTATCCTTTTTCACTAGTGTTTGAGTCTATCCATGAGTCCCCATCTCACTTCATATTTTATAACGATTAATCAGGTTGTGGGGACTATCGTAGCTGCACTAGTGCACTTAGGAACAGCATGGTGGGTCATGGAAACCGTTCCCGACATTTGCGACACTGCCTTACTACCTGCTGGAAGCCCATGGACTTGTCCTACTGATCATGTATTTTATGATGCATCTGTTATCTGGGGATTAGTCGGGCCACGAAGAATTTTCGGAGATTTGGGGTCCTATTGGGCCGTGAACTGGTTCTTCTTAATAGGGGCTATAGCTCCTCTCTTAGTTTGGCTTGCACACAAGGCTTTCCCAGACAAGCACTGGATTCGCCTCATAACCATGCCAGTGCTTCTTGGCGCCACAGTGAACATGCCCCCTGCTACTGCTGTAAATTTTACTAGTTGGATCATTGTCGGCTTCATATCGGGCTTTGTGGCATTTAGATACCATCGTGACTGGTGGAAACGACATAACTACGTGTTGTCTGGAGCACTTGATGCTGGTCTAGCATTCATGGGGGTGATGTTACACTTGTTCCTGGGGTTGAACCATATCAGACTGGATTGGTGGGGAAGCAACTTGGACGGATGTCCTTTAGCTTCTTGTCCGACAACTCCAGGGATTTTGGTCGATCATTGCCCAAGTTTTTGACTAAGTGGAGTATGATTAAGATCCCATTGCCATTATTATTATTTTTTTTGTTGAAGACCCATTACCATTATTTGATTTCAATCTTGTATAACTTCCACCAAAGTAATAGTGCTTTTTCTTGTTATGACTTTGTAAAGTATGCGTTTTCGTTAGATTAACGACGATAATCATAGGGCCATAGTATTTATCTTGTTATTACTTTGTAAAAGCAAAAGAAACAAGAATTAAAAGTTATCTCGTAGTTTTTCATTTTTCGAACTCAGATTTCTGATATTTATTGTTAAGATTTATAGATAATGTGTAATTTGATAATAGAAAAGGAAATTTGGCCAAAACACCCTAAAAAATTGAGTCAAATTATTTGACGACCAAAAAAGTGATCTGAATTTACGTAATTAGGTTGGAGTCAAATTATTGACCTTATATGCAAATTTGAACTTATTATATATCAATCCGTGTAAAAGAAGATGAAAGATCTTTCCCTATCTAAACCAATTTCCACAAAATAACCTTTTAAGACCGACACTTGTCACGAGATCCCTCATTCTCTCTAATCTCTTTTTTAAAGAAAGAACGAATTTGCATGAAATTACACCTTTCACGCTTTCGATCATTCTTTCTTTCTTTCCCCAATCTTACCAACATCTCCTTTTGTTTCTATCTCAATCAATTTTCATATATTGTTTTTTTTCCTCTTCTTCACAACAAACAATTTATCTTCTCATTTAATCTGATATCCGTTCTAACTAATTTATTTTCATCTTTGGAAGTAAACTCATGAGATTCTTTGATATTTGATTTCCAAGCTGAAACAAGTATGATTTAGAGAGAGAAAGAGAGGGATTTAGAGAGAGAGAGAGAGGTTAATAATGCAGCAGCAGCAGCAGCAAGGAAGTAGTTTGAATAATATATGGAGGGTATCAGTAGATTCAGTTGTGTCAATTATTCCAACATTAAAGAAGACACCTAATAAAAGAGGAGCTTCAACTATTCTTATAATCATCTTCTTTATCTTGTTTGGTGCTGCTTACATCTTTTCTCACTCTATCAACTCTGTAAGTCTCTCTCTCTCTCTCTCTCTCTAAAACCCTAGTTATATCCGCCATTATTGTTCACAATGTTCAAGACATTGATACCTGGTGTTGTTTTTTACCCTTGTTTTGTTTTTTTTTTTTTTTACCCTTGTTTTGTTTTGGATGAAAATAACTCCAAAATATACAACACTTGTTAAAAAGGTAACCCCAAAGACTGGGTCCACTTTGACTGACTTACATGACAAAAAAGTCTAAACTGGGAGACGTCGAGGAATTTTTTATGGTCTCACGACTTTAAAATGTGTTACTAGGAATGGGTGTTTAACCCCATACCGAACACCTCATTTTGTCTCCCACGGCTGATGTGAGATTGCTTTCTAGCAAACTCAGTTTTTACCATCCCAAGGTCAACTGAATTTGAGAAAACAATTTTTAAGGTAAATTACATCACATTTATATCATACGTCATCAACAATTCGTCAGACCAAAGGAATTTCACAGCTTAAGCTCCGAAATCATAGAAAAACGTTGTAGCCATTACATAAAATATATCCGCTAGTGGAGTTTATATCCGCTATATGTGGAGTTAGAAAATATATCCGCTATTTGTACTGTGTCATTACATAAAATTGAATGTTGTCGAGAAATGTGATTATGTGCATATATGACTGCGGACAGAGTTTTGTATGTTCAAGACTTATAGGTGGAGACAATTGTTTAGTATGATTGCTAAGGAGATACTACTTAGCTTGGAGGATATTTTGTGATATTATGGATTTATGGTTATGTGTGAAGTACTTAGCAGAGACTTAATATTTGATCTCTTTGTCACAATGTGTAGACGACCTCCATATCCTGTAAGTTATCCCTTGCCAAAAAATTCCTCTAACGCGCTTTCGAGTCCTTGAACAGAAGGTCCAAACAATCCACTATAAACTAGAATTCCCTATTATTTTACAATGTTAGAATGACAAATCATCTAAAGATTTGTCAGAAGGATATTTGTATGAAGACCACACTTAGATCCTATGGTCCTTTCAATTTATATATTTGCGGTTACTGAAAGATTTGCATACTATGACTGGTTTATCTAATAAGCTTCATATGGATATTTGGTTTTATATGAACTCTTGCAGTCCATATTCACGAGTGGTTTGAAAGAACAAATTGTAACTTCCAGAGACGATCACATAGTAAATGCAAAGAAGGTTCCTGACAAACATGAGATCGGATTCAACTGCTCCCCTGCAAACCTGACACATACTTGTCCAAACAATCCTGTAGAGACATCAAATTTGTCAAATAGTTATAATTCACCATCAACGACAACTGTATGCCCTGATTATTTTAGATGGATCCATGAAGATCTAAGACCATGGATGAAAACAGGAATCACAAGAGAGATGGTAGAAAGAGCAAATCTCACAGCGAACTTCAGGTTAGTAATCGTGAATGGGAAAGCTTATGTGGAGGTGTATAATAAAGCTTTTCAATCAAGGGACACATTCACTATATGGGGAATCCTACAACTACTGAGAAGGTACCCTGGGAAGTTGCCAGACTTGGATATGATGTTTGACTGTGTTGACTGGCCCGTAGTCAAATCTAGCGACTATGCGCAACCCAATTCTATTGCCCCGCCACCAGTTTTTCGTTTTTGTGGGGATAACTCGACGTTGGATATCGTCTTTCCTGATTGGTCTTTCTGGGGTTGGTAATAGCTCAAACTTTTTGTTTTGCTTTTCTTATACTTTTTTTATTTCATGGGGTTGTTAAATCTAATAAACTTTTGCCACAAAAACGTGATGGGAAAGCATGGCATTAGATGTTGACAAATATGGTCAAGATAATGCCAACACGAAACCATTCTAAATACTCTATGTTTCAGGTGTTTTATGACCTTTGACTTGGCTTCGTCGTGGTATTTCATAAATATTGCAGGCCTGAGATCAATATAAAACCATGGACTGTATTATTAGAGGAGTTGAAAGAGGGAAACAAGAGGACCAAATGGATTGAAAGGGATCCTTATGCTTATTGGAAAGGAAATCCTGATGTGGCTGAAACCAGGCAAGACCTCCTCAAATGCAATGTCTCTGACAGTCAAGATTGGAATGCTCGTCTCTATCGCCAGGTAACTACATCATATGAAAACCCTCTTTTACGTTCTCCATATCAACTCAATCTCGTAAAGAATCTATGAGTGGCATTTACCCATAGAGTCGTGGTATTGTGTTATTTCTTTGGTATGACATTTACCCATAGACTCGTGGTATCGTGTTATTTGTTTGTTTCTATCCTCGGATTGATCGAACAGAGTTCGGCTTTAAGGTTATAGTTCAGCTCTAAAGTTAAAATAGGAACATACCCCATTTAGATAAAAGCTAAAACGTATAACTAGTGGGCGTTATATACTTATATGTGTATGAATATGTTTGTTGTTTTTTTGAAGTCAATGTTTATGACCTGTGCATAGAGCTTTCTGAACATGCAATTTGCTGATTTTTTATGGTCTAGTTCCACTGTCGGAGGTGATTTAGGTTTTGGTACTCAAACAACATATACTAGTAAGTAGGATAACATTGTTCTTGATTTGCATATTTTTCGCTATTTCATAGTCAATACAAATCTTTGCCATTTTAAACAGTTGGCGTGCAATTTGATTCCAGTTACTTAAATACCAAAATTATGAAATATTCAAACTTTTGTTTCTCTTTCTCTAAATTGCACTTCAGATATCACCTCCGAAATTGTAATCCGACCCTAATCTGGCCCTTTTGCTAAACTACTTTAATAATGTCACTGTAGTTACAACTTACAAGGGCTAAAATTCGGTCTACTAAGGATTTTGCAGAAAGTGGATTATTTAATAAGCATTATAGGACTGTAACTCTGATGTTCTCTTATAGCAGGGTATAAAACCCTAGCCTAGTCCTTTGCCTGGTCTAAAATCTGAGAGCTGACTACTCTATTTCGATCTAGGCATTTAGAGACAATACTATTTTTTTCATGCCAGTTATAGTTTCTCTGCTTAATGTTTTTAGATGAGTAGCGTCAATGGTACTTATGGTTGTTAGTGTACTAATAAACATTTTACAACTTTAGATTAGACGTGTTTCCGATAGAAATAAAGGGTAATTTTGATACTGGTAAATTGAATCTGTAACTACTAGTATTAGGACTGTAATTCTGTAACAAGTCACAAGTCCATTTGCAGGATTGGGGCATGGAAACTCAAAAAGGTTTCCAACAATCAAATTTAGCAAGCCAATGCGCTCACAGGTCATCATTGTTATTATGCTTCAGTCCATTTTTTGTTAATGTATTTAGATACCATCATTATTAACTTGATAGAATTTTCTTCATGGAAAACTTGTTTGCAGATACAAGATTTATATCGAAGGGTCGGCTTGGTCTGTTAGCGAGAAGTACATTCTAGCTTGTGATTCTCTCACTTTACTTGTAAAGCCAAATTATCATGATTTCTTCACAAGAAGTTTAGTACCGTTGCAACATTACTGGCCAATTAAGGAAAATGACAAGTGCAGATCAATCAAATTTGCCGTTGACTGGGGCAACAAACATAAACAAAAGGTCCCACTCTATCTTCCTATATACAACATACACATACACATATATATATATATATACATGCATAAGAACTTAATATACAATACGTATATACCTGCATTATATCGGAACGATTGTAGATTCGAAGTTCTATTGATGATTTTGTGTTGGTAGTCTCATATTGACAAAGGGAAGTCTTGGTACTCTGGTCTACTTGAATGTAAGACCTGAATTGTACTCCTCACGTCATGATACGCTCAAAGTGACCGCTTTGGCCTTCTTTGCGCATGGGGTAGCATTCATCGGACATTTTTATTTGAAGAAGTTATTGATATTGATCTTCATCACCTGCCGAATAAGAGGGTAGTGGCATATGATTGGAATCAAAGTAATCTAGGTTTTGTTGTTTATTTTTCTCAAATTTCTCTAAACATAATCTATATATATATATATATATATATATATTGATTCAACAGGTTCAGGACATAGGAAAGGCTGCCAGTAACTTCATCCAAAATGATCTGAAGATGGATTATGTTTATGACTACATGTTTCATCTACTAAAAGGATATGCACAATTGTTGAGATACAAACCCACTATACCTCCAAATGCCCCAGAGTTTTGTTCTGAAACAATGGCTTGTCCTGAAGATGGAGTAATGAAAATGTTCATGATGGAATCTTTGGTCAAATTTTCAAGTGACACTGATCCATGCACTATGCCTCCTCCATTTGATCCTCCATATTTTCAAGCTTCTCTTAAAATAAAAGAAGATGCTATTAGAGCAGTAGATATGTGGGAGAAGAAATATTGGGAGAGCCAAACCAAGTAGGTTTTATACAATATTTGATAGTTTGATTTACTTGCTTTTTCAATTCCATATTTGTATGTAAATGTGTACCTTCAAATACGACGATAATCATTAATTTTATTGTTTTTTGATCGGCCTGGTTGTACTTAAAATATATTTCTAGTCAATGCGGGACTATTTTTAAGTAATCTTTGGAAATGTTTACAAAAAAAGTGGAAATATCCAACTTAAAAAATTTGTATGTTATCAATTCTTTTTGCAATAGGAAAAAATGGTAATAGTAACAATAATAATGGTAATGTCATGTTTGGTGGCTAGAAATATGATAGTGTCCTTCAGTCTTTAGGGTGGAGTTATACTTGACTGTCCTAGTAGAGGGCAATGTGTTTGTAAAGAGGAGACATTAATGAGAAGAGTAGACAGTAGACACCACCCATTTATAACTCTCCACATTTTGGGGTTTATGGCACCAATAATTACAACCAACCATAACAATTTGCACATTGTCCAGCTGTGGGTTGCTCTATAAGGCCACTAGTACTATTCTTCCAATCTACATTTTTTTTTTTTGAAAGGTTCTTCCAATCTACATGATATTGTTTCTCAAAAGCTAGTCTCATGACTTGTAAAATACTTATGAGTTATGACATGTCACGTATAGTAGTAGTTGTAGTTCTTAAGAAAGATCATTCCGAAAAAAAACTTCTTCCATTGCTTATGAACACAAAGAAGTTTATAAATTAATCCCGTGGGCACTATTATTATTTCTTTTACAGTGGCATGTGTCTGAAATTTTTTTTCTTATTAGAGTACTTAAACAGCTCTATTTTTCTCGATACAAAAAAAAGATCAAAATTGGCTAACATACCTTCTCGATACCAAAATACAAGCAAAGATTTGGTAAAAGTAAAGAGATCTATGGAGATTTTTGAAATTGAGAAAGGATGTTAGATTTGATGAGTTCCTTTCTTTATTTTATTTTTTATTTGGAGCACTTCAATTGCATAATATTTTAAAAGAGAGTTTTTTTTTTTTTTGTTGAAAAAAAGAAGAGTTGAAATTGAGAAAGAGTGGTTGATTTGGTGAAGCAAGCATGCATAAAATATGGAGGAAGCCAATTTAGAACATAGTATTATGAATGAGTCCCTACCTTCCTATCACCTTCCATGAACACATTAACCCATGTGAGTGGTTCCTTAAAGTATGCTTTGTCTTTTGATGTGGGTCCTTCTCTTGTTTGGATTACTTTCCAAAAATTATAATTAATCTTCATTATCATAGTCATCTTTGGTCTTCATTTTATTTTATTTTTTTTGTGCTTTCATCTTTCAATCTTTTTTTAATATCCTAAAAAGGATTAGATATGGTGTTCCTTTTCAAGTTTGAATTCAAATTCAACATAAGTTGACAAGAAGATACTTAGTTTGCATGAAAGACTTCTATTTTAAGTTTACTTTCAACTTTGAGCAATTGGATTTTGCTTGGTTAATAAGATAGGATTACATTTTTAGTCATATAATATAGAATTTTTCTCGCAAAATCAGGCTCGCATATACCCTAAGGAATAGCTTTTTTGTGTTTACCTTTAGTTTTATTCTCAATAGTGTTATCGAGAAAATATGCTTTCATCTTCTAATTCATTGATCATTTAATTAGAGAAAAGAGTTAATAAGAATTAAGCCCATAAGCGAACAACTATTTCCTAATCCACTGGATTGAAGCTCCATTTTGTCTTTTTTTTTTTTGCTTAATATCAAATCAGTGTTATTAGGTATAATTAGATACAAAATCTAGGTTTAGATTTTAGGTTTTTTTTTTTTTTTGAGAATTGGACTACGATATCCGTTAGTCGTTACATGGCATTGATACATCATGAAGATGTGATGAGCACGATAACCGCCTAATTTAAACCATAACGGAAAAGATTTAAAGTCCGACAACATGAACGAGGCCTAAAACCCGACAAATTTATTATATTATTTACTTTATATATTGCCTAAATTACGTGAGATAAATTTTGATAGCAAAACTGCATTTGTCGAGACTCGATCCCTCGAATTCATGGCGTAAGAGGGGTGTCCAACCGCTGCACCAAAGGGTTATGGACAATTTTAGGTTTTTTTTGGGAATTTACTTTTAAAAAAAAAATTGATTTTAGGTTTTTATGTAACACTTCCAACAAAAAACAAAAAAGTTTGTTTGTAACAATCTTTATGTTATTCTAAGAGCATCTCCAACCCCAGACTGTCTTAGGCCGAAAAAAATCACTTTTTCACCCAAAATTTTTTACCTCAGCTCAACCTCTAAAATTCATCTCTAACCCCAGCCTCTCTTGAGGTCGAAAATTTGAATTAAAAATTTCCCACTTTACTTAATAAAGTTCAATTAAGAAAACATCGATTACAACTAATAATTGATTAAAAATTTAAAACTACTTAAATACGACTAAACAACACTAGAAAAATTAATTAAAAATAACTATAAGGGGTTTCTTGGGTCTCGTGGTACACCGTTGAACCAAGCGTCTCGCGCCGCTAAAAGCATTCGTTGAGCATGTTCGTCGAGAGACCTAGTATCAATCTTCATTAAGTCGATCCCATATTGTCGGTTCTTGTGTTCCTTATCTGCTTGTAGATAATCTTGTTGCACCCGTAGGGTCTCTTGTTGAACCCGTACAGCTTCCGTCAAAGTTATTGATCTCTGTTGGGATTCTTCATTTCTTTTTTCTCAATATCCCTCATTGGGAGTTTTTGAAGCAGTAGAATGTGTGGATGGTTCGCCAACTCTTGCATTTGCTTTGGCTTGTTTACGGCCAATTGATCTTTCCTCCGATGGATTGGTATTGGAATCTCTTTTGCCGGATGTTGACTCTCATGGCATGTCTGCCATCCACTTGTTGTGTGTCATCAAAATTTTGTAGACATGTTGGAACCTAAACCCTTTTCCTTGGCGATTTTTCTTATACATTTCAAGTGCTCTTTGTAACTAAAATAAACAAAATATATATTAAGTATATATTATGAAGTGAAAAGATAAAAAAAAAAAAAAATGAAAAAGTTTGAAATAATTACCCGGTCATAATCGTTTTCCCCGTTTTTTGGAACTTTATTTATTATCCTCAAAGTTGATATAAAACTTTGACATTCCGAGCTTATCTCACTGAAACGAGATTTACAACTTCTAAGTGTGCGTTGAAACTATGCACTCACATTACAGTCATCCGATATTTTTTTGCCAAAATACTTTATATTTTTTACTATTTCCGACAACCGCATCAAATGTGATTTTTAAATAACAATTAGCAAGTAAAATATCTTTATCCGGCTTATACGGTTCCCGTTTAGTTATCTTTGTGGAAGTCGTCCCTCCTTGCACGCAAGAATCCTCACATACTTCATAATCATCAACTCCTAATTGAGCCGACGGGTAAGTAGAATTAGGGGACAACATTTTCACATAACTTTGGTTCTCGAATTCGTTGACGTATACTGGATCCATGGGTGAACAAATGAAAAGATCAAAAAAAATTGAAAGAAAGAGAGATAGAAATGAAATGGAGAGAAGAAAATTTGCAAGAATGAAAGAAAGAAATAGAGATGAAGAGTGTGGGAGATGAATAATGGGTCCAACCCCTATTTATGGGGGTTGGACCCATTTCCAGCCGTTGGATTTGCTCCAACGGCTAGATCTAGCCTATTTATAGGGGATCCCAACGGTCACTTGGGGACTCCCTTCAGTCGCCCCTAATGTTAGGGGCGACTGAAGGGGAGGCTCCAGCCTCCGCTCCGCTCGGTTGGACTTTGAGCACCGGGGGGAGGCCATAAACCTGCCCGGCTGGGGCTGGAGATGCTCTAACCCCATGAGCCTAAAGATATTTTGAGATAGATAAAACTAAGTTAATTTTTTTTTTTTTGAAAGAAAATCTATTTAAGTTGGTTGTGTACAAATAGTCTAATGACTTCAAAATGAACACACAAAAAATAGTAAATTAGTTGCGTTTTCTCTTCATAAAACTCATTGCACGATGATGTTCATAAAAATGCCCGTGGCACCTTGAAAACTTTGCTCAAAATGCGATCATACAACTCAAACGCTAGACAATAGTCGCATATGATAATAGATTATATTGACAACGAATCTTCAACAAGTCATTCAAACAATATTTTGATAATTTGATTGATTAATACAAATTATTTCCGGTTTAAGAAACTATGGGTTTTGGCAAAGAGATAGTGTAATTTTTTTTTTTTTCAGTTGATTAACGCGTGGGTTGGAGTTAACCAAAATATTACAGTCATATTTGGATACCTACAACTACAAAGCACCAAAGTGGAAAAATACACTAGTTTACAACAAAGCACCACCAAGAAAATCATAATCAACAGAAGATTAGTTATAAAAAATGAAAAAGTAAAATGCATAACAGAAGAAAAATGTATAAAAGCTCAAACAGCAAATAAGCAGAATGAGATTTTTAATTTGTGGGTCCATAAGAGAAAGTCTAAAGCTCCATAATAATAAAGTTCATACAATCATAGTGCATTAAAAATAAAGAACTGATTCCCACTCCACATAAAAAAATTGGTTCTATTCCATCAAAGAAAAGAAAGAATTACACCAAGATACAGTCCTCATTTGAAGATTTTATACTCTTTTGAAGTTCTTACAGGTTGTTTTTCTATGGGTTTCATCAATTTCTTATGAATGATCTCTGTGGAGTTGAAGAAGGAACATATATATAAACTTGGGTTTCAGTCACTTCTCTCATTTGTTTATTCTTTGTTCATGATTCAACCCTATCTCTCATTTTACCCACATTTGGTTGGATTCTTTCAAGGCTTTGGGTTCTTGGGTTTTCCCTGTCTTGGTTTTATAGAGACATTTGCAGAGAAAATATGAGATCTATCAGTCTATTTCAGCTTATTTATGTAAGTTTGGGTTCTCTTGTTATGGTATCTTCTAGTGCTGTTACTTCTAATGAAGGTATTTTCTTATTTCAATCTTCTCTTGATTACTATATTTGTTGAATTTCCAGATTCCCTTTTCATTCAATTTCATGAAAATTTTGTATTCTCTTTCACTGGTTGGTGTTAGTCTTTTTTAGGGATTTATTCTGTAACCATTACTTGTCTATTGAATAATAAGGTCTGAGTAAATCTCTATAATGGGGTTTCTGGAATTTCTACAGTTTGGGCTCTTACAGCTTTCAAGGAAGCTATATATGAAGACCCATTATTGGTTTTGTCTAATTGGGATACCCTAGATGCAGATCCTTGCAGCTGGTCAGGCATATCTTGTTCATCTAGTCGAGATCATGTCATCACTTTGTAAGAACTATTTTTTTCATTCATAAGAAACTGAATCTTCACATGAGATCTCATCTTATTTGTATATATACATGTGGGTTTATGTTACTTCACTATTCTATGTCAAGTAAAGCTTATAATCTTATCCATTTTCACTTAATTAGATTGTTTATTCGGATATTTGTTGCTTGCAAATTTCTAGTTTTGGTTAGTATCATTAGTCTGGGATGAATTTACTACCTTTGTTCTATTGTTTGTGAAGTCTAGGTGAAGCAGGATATTGGTAGATTCATAGATCCTCTAATCTAGCACTTGGATTTTGCAGAAACCTGTCCACTTCATCTCTGAGAGGATTTCTTGCACCAGAATTGGGATTGTTGTCATCTTTGGAAGAATTGTATGTTCCAATCAAACTGTGATTGTTTTTCGAATGGATTAACATATATGTATAACACACACACACACACACACACACACATGAGAATATGATCTTAATTCGACGGAGTTTTGTTTTGTAGGATTTTGAACAAGAATAGTTTCCTTGGAACTATACCCAAGGAAATTGGCATGTTGAAAAGCCTTAAGGTCTTAGACTTGAGCATGAATCAACTTTCAGGGCCGATTCCTCCAGAGATTGGAAGCTTATCTAGCGTCACAAAAATGTAAGTCTAATATGACTTTAGGTGTTAAGTCTTCTGTAACTGTGTTCATCTAGTTCACCCACTTCTGCTTTCTCTGACTCCTACCTCTTTTTCTTTCTTTTCGTCTAAATTTTTTGTGCCAGGCATCTTGAATCGAATGGATTGACTGGAAGTCTGCCTATTGAATTTGGCAATTTGGGGAATATTGTTGAACTTCGGCTCGACAGGAATAAACTTCAGGGAACTATTCCGGGAAATGGAAAAAAGAACTTTACATCTAATGGAAATGGGGTGTAAGTGGATTTTTCCTAGGAAATCATGGTTTTATATTGAAGTCCACCAACTTTGGTTCATTGGTTATGCCACGAATTCCATGTTGTTGCATTACTATGACAAGTAAAATGATGTCTTAATAGGAGATTTCAAACAATGATTTTTTTCCTCTACAACACAACTAATAACTAAAAGAAGACCCCAGGCAAGGTGGAAGAATGCCTTAGTGCTTAAGTAGCACTAACCAGGGGAAGTCTCATCAAAGCAAGACGAGCCCCTTCTCTTCTACCACAGATGCAAACTTAAGCATGCATATAACATATAGTACACAATGTTGGCAAATCAGTAATCTGTCGTGAATCTCGTGTTGTTCTAAAATAACGCATAGATATGAATTTCAAATCGTAAGATTCTTTCTTAATGCAGTATGGATATAAGCATCTGCATTATGTAAAGTCTTTCCTTATTGCACTATATCTATAGTTGTTCGTAATTATATTGTAAACTATTTACAATAAAGATGTATATAAAGTAACATATATCTAGTTATCATGCATATAACATGTTTAGTCTACCTATTTTCCTTGAATATTAATAGGCAACTTCGCTATAGAGCTTACATTTATTTAGTTTTTTAATTTTTTAATATTATAGTACTTCAGAGAACAAAATCATGAAATGTTTAGTTGAGAAAGTTGAATTGTAGACAGAGGAATCGTTCGATTTGAGAGAGAGCAATGTAATAGATGAATGTTGATATCCCTTAAATAACCACATGTTGGTGAAAACACACCTTTGAGACAAGAGAACACCAAACAATTTAGGATTTGGTTGCTGTAGGAGGCGGATCATTGGATTTAACTTGAATCATACGATTGAATAAGAAATTGTCTGATTGCTTCTTGAATCCTTGATCGGATCATTGGATTCAATATGGGATCTGAATTTTGTAAGGTGAGATAGTTGCATTCAAACTTTAAATGCTAGGATTTTGACATCAATGGTCTAGCACGATTATGTTCAAGTACACATTGAACATACATAACATATCTAAGATTATTAAATGGTGGTAAACAAAAGTATCAAGGAGTCACAGACACGATTCTTCGTGTTCCGTAGGTCAACAAGGAAACAAAAATCACTAAAAATGGAGTGTCCATGTTACAGTGGATAAAACATGCTGATTAATGGACTCCCGCACAATCAGTTTCGCGACCTATTCTTCTTTTGTGCATATCAGTTCATCAATCGTAGAATCCTACTGGGAAGTTTGAATTTAATATCATGGATTTTTTTGTCAAATTTCATTCTACTGCAAGTTTTTTCTTGAACTCCTGCAGCTGAAGCTAACTTGTCTTAGTTGACTGGTGAAACATTAAAAGATGTTAAATTTTCCTGAACTATAACTGTTATTGCTGCTTCAGGAATGCTTCTGATAGTGCGACAGGTTTCTGCCGTCTACCGCAATTAATAAAGGCAGATTTCTCATATAACTTCTTTGTTGGGATTATACCCGAGTGTCTAAGCTATCTGTCTAGGTAGTACCTTCCCCTGCTGTTGATATGACTCATAGGAGGAATTTATTTTTCTTCACAAGTACCATATTTCATTAAGGTGTTCTTGTTTTTTTTTATGCGGCAGATCAAGCTTTCAAGGGAATTGCTTCCAGGACAGGAATCCCAAACAGCGTTCTTCTCAACATTGTGGTGTGTAATTTTGCTTGTTTACTGCCTTAATGGTTTAGTTTTATGATATAGATAAACAGAATGATGAATGGTATATTAGATCTAAAGTAAGTGTTCAATTGAAGCCTAAGCAGTATAAACTTTCAACTCTTTAGGGATTAAGATTTTGATAGCTAGTTCAGTATTACATAGTGGAATCTGAAGCTCCTATTTTAAACCTGTAGAAGTGTCGGGGTAAAGTGAATTCCAAATGCTTTTGTTGAAACTTGAAAGTAGTGAGATTGTCAAAGCAGTTTTAGGAAGAAGGTAGAAAACTTCTTTTAAGAGCCACTTATGGAGAAGGTTGCTCTCTGAGTCTCTGTAAAAGCTTCAAAACCAAGTAGGCCTAACTCTTAAGTGACGTAAAGGTTATATAGAGAAGTAAATCAGCTATTTCATGTGGTCCTCAGAACGAAAATGACATACATAGATCTCAAGAGCACAAAATATTTTTTCGACAAAGGCAACAAATTATTCAAAAGTGAAGGACAAAAGATACAAGAAGAAACCTATAGGATCATGACAAAATGGCAATCGTATCTCAACATAGTGACCCTACACCGAAGGAACTACCTTACGTAGACACTACATAAACGATTGTCTTGAAATTCTGAAAAACTGAAGTCGTTGAGCTTGAATTAAGGAAAAAGAACTAGTTTCAATAAATACAATGATTTCTTCTATCCCCGCTTATGCACCTCATAAGTTCTTTAGATTTCTCTGCTTGCGCATGCCCCATAAAATTGGACCCTCTCTTCTACTTCCATGATATAAAGTTCTCTTCCCTGACTGACCCTGTCGTGTCCAAGTTTCTTTGAAAAGATGTAGCTACTGGCTACTGCTCCCCTATCTGCAATGAGACACTATACTGGAAAATTGAGTTGTGTATTGACTCTTCTGCATTTTTACACGATGGCCATCTATCGATCAACATGAATGAAACCCTTGTGCTTCAGCTTGTCTTGCATGTGAAGCTTCCCTAACAAGCTTCCCACATGAAAAATAAAACGTGTCTTGGGATTTCTTTTGCTTTCGGTAGCTCCTTGCATGTAAACAATTGACTCTATGGGATCCTCTAGCTCTTCCTAAAAGGATTTCATGGTAAGCTCGTCATCCTCGTGTAACGTCCAAACTGTCTTCTCTTTCTCCTATTTAAGTAGATTCACACTCCTTAAGCCTGTGGTCGTCTTCCAACTTGTATAATGCCCATCTCCAACCGGAATTCTAAGACATACACTCCTCCCTTGAATCCTGCACGATTCAGATGGTTGTCTGTTCTTTTCGATATTTAAAATAGCCCCGGACAGCTTGTCCTTAAGGGACCACCCTTCTGCTCCTTGTTCTCCCAGTACCTGACTTTTGTCCCTTTTTCCTGGTTTTGAATATACTGTGGAAAATTGGAATTCACTTTCCTGTCTGTGGTACATCTTTTATTTTCCCACTCCTAGTGACAGAACAGATGATGATGCACCAATTTTATTCGTTAGATGGATGCGTAACATTCAAATATAAAAAATGAAGTTGAAAGATAAGATATTTCTAAAAAGTTATATCTTTTTATCTATTGATCTATTTTATATCTTCATTATTCTCCATTTGCTTCTAACAAATCTAGCTAGACTTCAATTACTGACTAACATTTTCCCCTTATGTTTCACTCTTCTATAGATCTATTTTATATCTTTGAATATTGAACTTGTCTTACTTTTTTGTCTCCAAATTCAGTCAAAATCATTGTTCACCAAAAGTGTTTGATCGTTTTGGCAATCTCGTTGAAATAGTATATACAATGAGTCTGTAATTTGAGTCAACTGGAAATAATTTCAATTGTTTCGGTTGAAATATGTTGACATTAAGTACCATGTATATTAATAATACAAGTCCAAGGGTTCAACCTAAGTCTTGTTTCAATAAAGTGAACTCTTCATGTTTTATAGGGTTCATTGTGCTATATCAACGAAAGTTATATTGCAAGTACTGATTTCATGCTGAATATAATTTCTAATTTTTTTTTTCTTTCTAGATGGTACATCTCCTCTGAAACCCCATTCAGAACCAAATACGAAGCACCTCCATACTGAATATGTGCCTAACTATCGTCATGCATCAAAACCTGTGTGGCTATTAGCTCTAGAAATCATAATGGGGACTGCCACTGGTTTGCTCTTTCTCTTTGCGGTTCTAACGGTTATTAAAAGATGTAAAGTTCAAACTCCTGTGGTGATTCCTTGGAAGAAAGCAACCAACAAGGACCAGATGATAATATATATAGGTTAGTTTCTGTTAGTCCTGCTCCTATCCTTCAATTCCAACATTTACGTTTCTTAGCATTTCTATCTTTTATTATCAGTTTGTCCAACTTTATGTTTCTAATACTTTGTTTTTGAGGTCTCTGAATAGATTCGGAGAAGCTGAAGGATGTGGTTAGATGGAGTAGACAGGAGCTTGAAGTAGCCTGTGAAGATTTCAGCAACATTATTGGTTCCTCGCCAGATAGTCTAGTATACAAGGGCAACGTAAAAGATGGGCCTGAGATTGCCGTGATATCCCTTTGCGTCAAGGAAGAGAATTGGACAGGCTACCTTGAGCTTTATTTTCAAAGAGAGGTAACTAATTTGAGCATTTGGGAATTGGTTCGGGTAGCTTGAACTTGACTAGCATTTCTCGTGCATATGAGCAGACCAAACAAAATGCTATAGTTAAAAGAAGAAAGTTCCTGATTCTTAGTAATTTAATGCTTCAGGTTGCAGATATGGCGAGATTAAATCACGAGAATGTAGGGAAACTACTAGGCTATTGCAGAGAGAGCAAGCCATTTTCAAGGATGCTTGTCTTCGGATATGCATCAAATGGGACCCTAAATGAACACTTGCATTGTACGTCTGTTTTCTTACTCTTTCGTTTATTAGATTTAACGATGTTTGGTGGCTGAACACAAAACTTATTGTATTGTAGTTGGTGAAGGATGTCAGTTATCTTGGGCCAGACGAATGAAAATAGTAATTGGCATTGCTCGTGGACTGAGGTATCTGCACACGGAGTTGCAGCCCCCATTCACAATATCTGAGTTAAATTCAAGTGCTGTGTACCTTACAGATGATTTTTCTCCAAAGGTATGCCTACGATTTCATTTGCAAGCAATTGTTGTTCCATGAAACATCTTTTGAGCAATGGAGTTACAATATTAAGCCTATTGCTCACTACTAAGAAAGTAAGAAAGAAACTGTGAACAATATGAATACTTCGGAAATAAAATGATTAAGGGTTCCGCATATCCTCTTTTCTATGGGTAATTACGCAGTTTTAGATGTTTCATTTTATTAACCGTTCTATTTCGTTCGTTGACTGAACGAGTTGGCATATGTCACTGTTTCTGATGCCGCATCTATGCTTTTTTAAGTCAGACACTTCAAACCAGAGTTAGACTGAGCACTGTGAACTCTAATAATGTCTATAGAAATAGATTTTCATGGGTAGGCTTTGGTTTAATTGAGTTTTAAAGTGAGAATATGAACGTAGAATTTCGAAACCGACAAAAGCTAATAATATCTAACTTTCAATGAACAGATTATGGGAATATTTACATTCCTAAGCTTCAGATGGAATATGTTCACAGCATTGTCCTATTTAGTGACATTGTATGTTCCTGAAATTGACTCTTGACTTGGTCATCTTTTGCAGCTGGTGGACTTCGAGAGGTGGAAAACGGTACTAGAAAGATCAGAAAAGAACTCGGGATCCATTAGTAGTGGAGATTTTAGTTGCAGTTTTCCAGATTCTTTACAAGCTCGTCACACCGACGTCCAAGGAAACACATTTGCTTTTGGTGTCCTCTTACTTGAAATTATCAGTGGGAGACCCTCGTATTGTAAAGACAGAGGATGCTTGGTGGAATGGGTAAGTTTTCCACATCTGATGGTTAGTTAGTGTTAATTTACTCGTTGAATACATATATCACTCTAGCATGGTAGCACCATACTTTTGGTTTTAGCCAACAAATCGGAAAGCCATTTTCTAGTAAACTCGTATTATATTAGTTTATGGGTATTATCTATATCTCATTGTCGTTACTTTCTCTGAGAATTTTGAACTGGTGAAAAATCATCAAACCAAGTAAAAGGATCTATGAGAAATTTCTCCCTTTGTATTTGTTTACGGTTTCCTTACCCTCTTTCGATTACGCCTTAACATATTTCTGCCTGCTAATTCTTTTTCCTTGTCCTTTTTATTGCAGGCGAAGGAGTATATAGGACAGTCAGAAGTACTTTCTTATCTGGTGGACTCTGAGTTGAGACATTTTAGACACGAAGATCTTAAAGTAATATGTGAAGTGGCAAATCTCTGTATTCAATCAGACGGTCCAGAGCGGCCTTCCATGAGTGTATTGTGCAAAATGTTGGAGAGTAAAATAGACACATCGTGCGAACTTAAGGACTCTCCATTAGCATGGGCTGAGCTCGCCATATCATCGTAACTTCATTTCTCTCTTTCATTACGTTCCGATTTTATGGAAAGCCCTGGAGATAATTTAGAGCTTCATGCATGGCAAAACTCGAGTCATTTGTTCATACTCGTGGTCGTGGTAGCTTGTTTCAGACTAGAATGGATCCAAGTATATAAATAATTTTTATACTGATTGCTGTGGTTTTCTGCATGAATAGAAGAAAAGAAGAAGCAAAAAAAGAGTTCCTAATTAGACCTGGATAGAAGTATATAAACAAGTTTCTGTACTTGGGTCTACTCCATACCATGTTTCTTGTTTATACTGTATATTTGACCAACTTAGTGATATGAGGATTGATATACTTTTTGATTTCTTACCCTTATTTTATTTTGGATTAAAGGTTATTATTTTTATGATCTCTTCACAGTTGAGGAACATGTGCTTTGATTTGTTATAACTATAAGATTTCTCATATGTGGTGATGGTGGTTGATTATAGTTAGGGGTTTTTAATGTTTGATATTTATTTTTATTTATTTATTTTGGAAATTGACTACGATGTAAGATAGTCATTACAGTGCCATTGATATTTCAAAGATGTGATAAGCACGATAACCGTCAAAGTTTAACAAGAACAAGCCTAAAGCCCAACTACATCATTTATTTCCTAATAATCCAAATTCAATAACCATTCCACCTCTTCTAGGAATCCAACCCGAGACCTCCAGAGATATTTGGAATTTATGTCAACACTTTCACTTGAGCAACCAAGTGTTGACAATGTTTGATATTTTTAACAGACAATCTCATGGTGGTAAAATGACTAAGAGAGTAACGATTACATCTTATTGTGACGAAAATCGACAAGAGAATAGAAGAAGTGAAGTTGATGGATAGATTTTGGTTGAGGGAAAACACTGTTGAGAGAAAGCTGTGTAAAATATTGGAGATTTTTAATTTTTAGCTTTTTATATTTTCGTCCTTTATAATCTGGACCATTGATTAAAATCAATCATCCAGATTTTATGAAGCTCTTACTTGCTGGGAAGGACTGGGCAATAAATGGTCTATTATATAGGGACTTAATCTTGAACTTCACCCACCTTACTGCCCCCTAAGCAAGTCTGTCCGAGGTGGCTGGCCATGTCACATTTTGGCCAGCCGACATTTCGGGCAGAGTATGATAGGGGAACCGAATTTATGAATAGAAAGCCACGTCGGTCGTCTCCTGCGCTGGCGCACTAATTTCAAATTGTTACGTTTTTCTTACAGTTCAGTCCCATTATCTTAGTTTCTTATGTTTCGCCCCTTTCTTTTGATTTAATCTGGACCGTTGAGTTTATGAACGGTCCAGATGTGCACTAGACAAAAACCCTAATTCTTGAGCGGTTGAAACCCACGATTTCTCCTCTTCCTCTTTCATCGACAAATTCTTCCCAAAACCACCACAATCTAGGTTTTCTAATCTCTTTTACAAATTGAGATATAGAGATAGGGAGAGAGGTGATAGAAGGTTCGAAATCGAGGATACATCTGGCCGAAGGTAAGAAACTATCATCTAACTAACCAAATCTATGTTATTCATCTCCAAAATTCATGTATTTCAGATCCAGATTAAATCAAAAGAAAGAGGAGAAACATATGAAACTAAAATAATGGAACTGAACTGTAAGGAAAACGTAACAATTTGAAATTAGTGCGCCAGCGCAGCAGACGCCTGACGTGGCTTTGCCACGTCGGTCGTCTGCCCAGGGTCTGTTCATAAATTCGGTTAAAGGGTAGAAAGAGAAAGAAAAGATTAAGAGTTAAAGGTAATAACGGAAAATTTAAAAAGATAGCATTTTCAATCATAATCTCAAGAATTAAGAAGCTTCTTAAATGGATTATTAATCGTTTGTGATCTTCCATCTACGATTCTTGAGTTCTTAGATAACTTCCATTTGAAGTCCCCAGACACTTTAATATTAATGTATGAATTGTAAATTTCTAGCCATGTGTAAATTGTCACTTTTTTTTCGATGAGATGTGTAAATTATCACTTGGCTGGCTTTTTATAACATTTGGCGTGTAATCCCCCTCTTCCATGTTGAAAAGTGGCAAAAAACAGTACATGTATTAAAAATGTGTATAAATTATACAAAAGTCAATCAGTGTCAAAGGCCAATAATGAGATTTATTCTCTATTGATGGTACATTGATTTGTTCCATTGAAATGGAATAAATAAATTGGAGTTTTTATTTGATACTTGTTTATTTATGAAATGTTTGTTGTTTGAAATATTTGCTTCAAAAAAGATTCATGATAGGCTTTTGTGCAAAATATTTTCTTTTGTCTTGTCCGATCAACTGAGCCCAACTCGAACGCTTAATATTTTTTGAAATTTCAACTCCAAATGCCCATTCTGAAACGTTAGGATCACTGGGTTTCCAAATTTCAACTCCAAATGCACACACAACATGTTTTCTACCTTTGATCTTTACTAGTTCTTTTAAGTCGCAACACATGTACTAAGAAAAATATGAAATTATAAAATTTTATTTTAACAAGTAAATATTTAACTCGTATTATTCCAGTTTTTCTTCACTAAAAAATTATTTTTAACATGTGTACTAGTGACATTATTTAAGAAAACCCTAAGACAATGTTTAGTTTAAGAAAACTACAATGCCATCAACTCCTATGAAGGATTAAGTTGAATCTCTCATTAATGAAGTATCATTAACTCCCATTGATCTCCTATCAGACTTAATTTTTGGCTTTTCTTATGGATCATGTCCTAACTAAAGAGTCCCTATTAACTATAGGTTTATGGGTCTGACCAAAAGATTCATAAAATAATAGTTTATGACGCCATTGATTTTACATCACTCTTCCCCTAATTAAAAGTATTTAGTTATGCAATAAATTATTTCATAACTAATATCTATATTACATATAACTAAATATAATTAATGATCGAGTATTTTATAAATCATAGTACAGTTAAGTAGCGTGTCTCTATGTTTACTGTTATTTTATAAACGTATGTCATAAATTTGCTTGATTTCCTAATAAAATAATGTTGGGTTAATTCGTTTTTGGCTCCTAGCTTGCGGTCAAGTGGCCATTTCCGTCTCCGTTAGGGCAACCTTACTGATTTTTCTTTTAAATATTTCCTTTTATTTAACATTTTGTATTTATTTCTTCTTCGTCCTCTTATCAATCTTAATCTAGTCAGCGTTAGAGAACTTTTTTTTTTAATTGTTCAGCGTGCCTCAAACTCTTGACTTCTAAAGTGGAAGATTATATACCTTTTACCACTCCAGCCAATGGTCGTTGGCTAGCGTTAGAGAGTTGTTGCCCTCTAGTGGAACATGACGATGGTGACGGTCATGAGGATGAAGCGGGGAGAGGAAAAGGACGGAGAAAGAAAATCGGCATGTAGAGAGTCCAATGCCCACTCTCTCGTGGCAACCAATTGAGTGATTTTTTTTTTGTTGAAATCTAACTAATTGAGTTATTGATAAAGCAAAGAGAAAGAGAGGTGAAAGCACAAAAACTAAAATAAATTTAAACGAAGAAGAAAATAAAAAAGCAAAATTGGAGAGGTGAACCCAAACCAGGACCCAAAGTGAAAGTTCGCAGTTAGTAAAGACAAAACGATCGGTTAGTCATAAATTGGAGGCCAAAAAAGTACCTTTTTATTTTTATTTGTTTATTGAAAACCTTATTTAATGAAAACATTATTAATTGCTCCTGACTTACAAAATCAGGGCGGCATAAATCTTGAGTCCCAAATGGATCATGTCTCCTTCTCTCCAGTGCCCTATCAAATGTCATTGATCACAGTGATGTTTGACTCACATAGATTATTAGGTTTTGTGGTAACCTCTAATCTTCATATAGAATTTTGCTTTGTCCTTAACTTAATCATGTTAAGATTTGATATTTATATGTCTCTAATATAAAATGCTAATAGGAATCCCTCAATCGTACGATATCCAGTCCACTATCAAGTTACCTATACGACTTCACAATCTCAAATATTGTTATCTCCTAAACCTAGGATTACGAGTTTTCGTTCTTTTTTATGTTTGTCTATAGATTTTTTTTTTTTTGTACTTCTAGTTTAAAATGTAGTTGTTTCGATAAAATATTTCTATATTACTTATGACTTATTGACTTATGAGAGATACTAAAAACACTTATGATAACATAAAGGATGTAAATCATAAATCAATGTTTAGATTCATCAAGTATTATGAGTATTTAAGAATTTTCTCTTAATTGAGTTTTACATTGCTAATTAAAAGAGCTAATGAAAATCATAACAAAGGAAATAAAAGTGATTAAAGGCTTATCTTTTCAAAAAAAATAGTAGTACATCATATTATCAACAAAAAAACCTAATTTAAGCAATAGATAAATCAAGTTGGCTCACTCTATTAAGCAAGCTATTGATTGATACAGAAAAAGCATCTTCAAACTTATCAAGCTCTGAATTTGGTTCTCCATAAACCAACCTTGGCATAAGTTCATAAACTATGTATCTTCTCATATCATCTCTCTCTTTCTTTGACACCTTCATCAATCTCTCTACCACATCTACATTCTTCTCTTTCACTTCTTCTTTAGGTATGAATATCGAATATAGTCGGTGGTCTTCGGGTAAGTGCCATGGGTATTGGTAGTAGGCGGAAAACGGGTCCAATATCACCGGAATACAACCCGATATCAACGAATCAAATATAGATTTTCGGGTCGGACTATCTCCTGGAGGCTGTAAGCAAAATTCTGATTCCAAGAATAGCTCTAAAACTGATTCGGGTTGGTCACACCCACCCGATTTACAATTAAGAAATCGACATATTTCGTCTTCCCTTGAGGTACATTGCTTGATTAGTATTGCTCTTATATTCTCTGATGATTCAGGCCTTGGTGCTCCAGCAAAACTTATTAGACTCTTACGATTCGACCCAATTATCTTCGATTGCCATTCGATAATATCATTATCTGAATGTGGGTGAAAATATGTTGGATGAGGAATACCGATATCGTTAGGATGCCATGGTTGTCTTTCAATTAAGAGCTTCAATGGATTCTGCATTTGATCTAATTCTAACAAACGAGTTCCCCACGCATCTTCGTTTGTTCGTCGAAAATCCCATGAAATCTTACCTAAAACAAATACATGATCCTTACCAGAGTTCTTAGTCCATGGTTGTTGCAATTGAAGCCAATTCATAAGCTCAAAAGTCATCATATCTTTCACATTATCAGTTGCATTTTTGAAATGCCATCTCAATATATCTAATCCACCATAATAAGGAACATAAAATAGCTTGGCATCCTTCTCATTATGAACCCTACATGGATGTTTTAATACCTTTGAATGGAAGATTGGTTCAAGTGAATATTGATGAGTTTTATACCAACCTTTTCCGAGTTTCGGTATTGGTCTACCCATCGCTCCGTTTTCGAAATATTCACAAAAATTCATCCAAGGTACCATATCACTACAATGATCTTCCATCAAATCTTTATTGAATTTCGATGGCAAATCGTAAACGAAAATCCCTCGCCCTTCACACATTGCTTTCGCCCCACCATTATTTGAAGTAGTACTCTGTCTCCATGACCGAAAAACTTGTAGTTGTTCTTCAATTACCTTAGAAGCAAAAACTAACTCACCATCATCTTTATTATAGATATATTCACTACTAGTATTAGAACTACTACCATTAGTAATATTTCCTTTATTTTGATTCATTTCTTCAATTACCTTCTTCATTGAGACTTGGGTAGGATTTATAGGAGAAGGAGGAACACTACTAGAAGTGGTACTAGGGTTTATAGGAGAAGAAGGAATACTACTAGAAGTGGTACTAGTGGTGGTGATGACAGTACTAGTACTATTATTGATATTGATAGTTTCAGAAGGACTAGTTATTATAAGATCAGGAATTGAAGAAGTGACTTCATGACTAATATTATTAGGATGAGTGCCTGCAGATAAACAGTATAGATTATTGAGCTTCCTAGAAGAGATACAGACATGAACATACGAACCCGAAATAATCGTTACAGAAAAAGACCAAAGAAATATAAGAAATAAGATTAGAATTGCAAATGGAATTCGATATCTACATAATGAACTACTTTCAGCACCACTATCAAGAGCTTCTGTTTCTTTAGTGATTCTTGAATAATGTTTCTTAGATTGTGGTGAAGAGGATGAGTTTCTTGATGCTCTGATATTTTTCTTCAATAACACAGAAACAGCCATTCTTGAATAATATGAGTCTTTTTGGAGTTTTGAAAGGGCTTCTCCCCAACCCAAGAAGCTATTTTAGTAGTTGAATCCTTCTAAAATGAAAAGACTATATATTATATATACATATAGTTGTATAGGCTCATAGTCATAGGTGGTTTTCCATATTAGACATTTGGTTTCGAATCCTCATGACGAAAATCCGATTTTTGCTCCTTATAAATTGGATCCGGAGGATTCAGTATCAAAATTTGAGACGTACATCGTTATATACGTGAGCGCGGTAATAATCATGTTTTCTTATAGAGCCTAAACCCAAATGATAAAAAAAAAAATCATTTTTTTATGTAAATATCAATACCCAAAATCAAGAAATTCGGAAATCTCCTAAAAGTATAAAAATATAAAGGAATTACTATATATATATATATATATATATATATATATATATATATATATATATATTTGATACTATCTTGATAACATCTTGTAGGATGAGAGTGATAGTGGGATGCAACTAACTTTGAGAATGCTATTTACAAGACTGCACGTTTTGGTGTGTATCACCTAATCAGCTCAGATTCTCTCAAACGTTTTATGATCTTTCTGTTGGGTATAAAACAAAGAGTGCTTCTAAAGGCACCTGACCAAACAGCTGTTAGCATCCATCTCTGTTGGCACCACGCCCAACCGCTCTATTCTCTGTTGGCACCACTCAAGTATGTAGGCACCGGTCCATTTTGATCAAGACTTATAGGCTAGAAATCTAAAATTGGGTACAAGCTAAAATCAGCTATTAACGAATTATATGAGATCCTAGGGCTAATCTGCTCATAACCACCTGGTTTTATTGCGAGCCTACAAAGGATGATAACAAGATAACCTTTGTCCAACAAAATGATTGGCATTACCAATCACCACAAATGCGCAATGGAAAACCCTAATTGTTTAACTTCCATGAAGCACAATATTTTCTACCCAGATCAGATTTTCGAAACTAAACATACAAATATAGATCTAATCAATTTTGATTTCTGTACCCAAAAGTAAAACCCTAGGTAATCAACAAATAAGAAAATAATCATATACAATCAAATCAAAATACAAATCTGTTGTAAGATTAAAAGGTAAAGACGATGATGAGAGAAAGAGAGAGAACCTTTAGTGAGAAGAATGAGAAGAAGAAGAAGAAGAAGAAGGGGAGTAGAATTTGTTGTAAGCGGCTTCACCGATGAGATAAATACCGAAGGCAACAAGTCCGATGCCAAGACCAGGTGCAGCATGCCTTATTTGGTTTCCAACCATTGGATGCTTCCTCCATTCATCTCTCCTCTTGAAGAACTCTCTTGTTGGTCCTAGTGGCTTCGCCATTCTCTCTCCATTATCAGTTTTGTAACGAAGGTGAACGTCACCCACATTAAAAACTGGTGCTTATAGAGACCTCGAGTCAAAAATCATTGACTTGAGTCAACAATATTTTTGGATGCTAACAGCTGTTTGGTCAGGTGCCTTTAGAAGCACCCTAAAACAAAACTAATAAAAAATACTTCTAGATATAGTTGACTTGGGGCAGACAATGAGAGATTTTAGTTAATAATGCTAATATGCTATTGACCTAATTCCTTGTGTGGGTGAGGAAGAAATAAACTCTCCATGTAATTTAGTTGGTGGAGAATGGAGATGATCAAGGTCAACTTATCAGGGTGGTCACAATCAAATATCTTATGTGGACAACAGTTTTGTATTGATAAATGGAACAATTAGAAATTTTACGTGGACATCAGTTTTTAAGAGGATATCACTCTAATAAATTTCACTTATATCCCTTAAAAGTTAGAGTTTTTAATTTGTGTCTCCTCCCTTTATTTTTTCTTCTACAAACCGTAGGCACTTTTTTTATTCTTTTTCTTCATCACCAACGAATTTGTAGGGAGTCCATCACTTTTTGGTGTAGTGGTAGGACATCTCTCTTAAGCCCATGAGGTCTTAGGATCGAGTCTCGCTGGATTCAGTTTATCACCAAGATTTATCCCATGTTAATTTAGGCACTAAATAAAGTAGATATTGTCGGGTTTCAGGTTCTTTATTGTCGGACTTTAGGCCTCTTTAATTATTGGTTTAATTTAGTGGTTATCGTGCTTTTCACATCTTAATGATGTATCAATGCCTTGTAACGACTAACATAGATCGTAGTCGATTTTTCATAAAAAAAAAAAACAAAATATGTAAGGAGAAAAGTTATGGAGACATTTGTTGATCATGGCAAGACCAAAAAAATCAAAGGAAATTGTTGAATAATCTTCCTAAAGAGAATGATAATGTTCATTCCAACATAAATCTTAGATTTGAGATTTTTTTCATCAAATTTGTGAAGTTTTGGTTTGAATCTTTCCGAAATATGAGTTGTTGAACATAACTGTGAAGTTGATCATGGCAGGACCAAGAAAATCAAAGGAAATTGTTGAAGAATCTTCTTAAAGAGAGTGATGATATTTAAACAAACATAAAACTTAGATTTAAGATATTTTTTTCGTTAAATTTGTGAGGTTTTGGTTTGAACATTTCCCAAATACGAGTTGTTGAACAAAACAAGTCAATTCATTGCAAATTTGGTCTGTTCAAGAACCCTATAACTTCTAGATGTCATAGATTACAAAACCCTAGAAACCACAAACAATATCATGTATATAGCAAGAGATTTGATCGTGTTTCGTGGGAAATCCCTATAAAAACGTAAATTTCGTGGCAAACTACAAAAAAATTGCCTATAATTTCGTGGGAAAACCCCAGGAAAGTAATAAATTTCTTAAGGTTTTCCACGAAATTCTGGTAACCGTCTCTTTCACTACGAATTTTGCTCATGAAATCTTATTTGATTCTTCCAAACTACATAAACGAAATTAAAAAAACCCGTTAGCGTTTTACCTCATCAATATCATTAATTCCTACTATAGAAACGTCTAGAGACACTTCTCCAATGGAGATTGAAGAATTTTATCTTCCTCATCCATTTAGGGTTTGAGAAATAAGATAGTGTCGTGGTAGAAGTTGTAGTTTACTTGTAGTAGCCGTAAAAGAATATGAATAAGACTGACAAGAAGAAGAAAAGAATATGAATAAGACTGACAATAAGAAGAAGAGTAGTTAGGTTTTCTAGTTTTTATTGTATTTGTTTATGATCCTCAAATTATTTTAGGCAGCGGCTTTGGGGAATAAAGAAAAATCTCCGGGGAATAAAGAATAAGTCAATTAAGTTTGACTTAGGGGGAAATTTATCTTTTAGTCCAGAAATTAATATGATTAAACTTTGCCTCTTAATCTTCATCTTCTCCTCCCATCATCTCTATCTTATTTTTCTCTCTACTGTTGATTCACTCTCTCATGATGCTCATTCTCTCTCTATATTACTTTGTGTTTATTCTTTTCTCTCTCTCTCTCTCCCTATTACTCTATCTCTATCTCTCATTGTTCCCCTCTCTCTAAACTCTAATAATAACCATTTTCCTCTCTCTAAATTATCTTCTATTGTTGCAGAACAGTAGTAGTAGGTGACGGTAATCTAATCTCCAATACTCTACTCCGACTCTTCTTGTTCATCCGTTTAGGTTATCGTAGCAGTTGCGAAGCTTAATTAGATGACAGATTAATGGAGGTCTTAAATCCTAATTCTCTTTTTTATTAATCTTTTGGTGGTACATATTATTTGGGTCTTTCGATCATATCGTTCATTATTTTGATTGAATTTTCACTTTCTGTTTTTATTGATCTAATAGTTCAATCGTGGTGGAATTGATGATCAGAAGAACAACATTGTTGGAGCCAATTCAAGTCTTGCTCCGGTATGAATTCTCTCTCTCACGCAAATTTTGGGCCGTTTTTTTTATTATGTGTTGAATTCATACTTCATTATACTGATTTGAACTAAAGAACATAACTATTTTAAGTATCTTGTTTGCGAGAATGTGAACTGAATTGTTGGTTCTTTAGGGCAACTACAGTTTTTTTCCATGACTAAAATTCGGCCATTAGGAAAAGAGATAATTGGGTTTCTAATGTCTTGAATTTCTCCCTCTTTTTCTCTTTATTAGTAATTGCAATGCGGATTTTGTGTTTCTCTAAAGATTGGAAATCAGAAATGGATTCGTGGTGAAGTGCAGAAGAAGATCGAGGAAGTTGCTGAGAATCTATTAGGGTTTCGTTCTATTATTTTGTCCCCTAAAAACCCTAAAATTTTGCCAGAATCACCAAGAAACTAGAGGATTTATTGGTGATTGCGGAGAGAGAGAGGCCGAGAAGGAGAGACAATAACAGTGGGAGAGAAAGGAGCACGAGAATGCTAATGAAGTAGACATAAGAAGAGAGGAGAGAAGAGATGAAGATTAAGGAGCAAAGTTTAATCATATCAATTTGTGGACTAAAAGATAAATATTCTCTCGAAGTCAAACTTAATTGACTTATTCTTTATTCCCCGGAGATTTTTCTTTATTCCCCAAAGCCGCGGCCTTATTTTAATACTTAAGGCCTTATAAGATTTTCCTCCTATTAAATCAAAGTCAATTAAGTCAAACGTAGTTGACTTACGGCGGACCAAAAAATAACTGTCCAAATAAAATATTTAGTTGTTCATATATGATTGGTCAGCCTTGTCACAGACCCCAACCAACCTCACTAATTAATGATGCAGATAGTTTTCTTAGATCATCTCCAATGCAACACTCAAATTGAAAAATTCGAAGTGCCACCTAGGATTTTTTGTGTTTTCTGCAAAAAAACTCTCCCCGATGCAACACTCAATTTGGATCTCAAAATGTTGTGGCACCATTTAATGTTGAGATATCTCAAGAAGAAACTCAAATTTTGAGATTTATTTTGAGGATTTCAATTGGAATCAATATTAAGAGCAAATATGTCCGTCTAGGAAATGACACCTAAGTTATTTTTAAGTTTTTTGGAGTGTTGCATTGGAGATGTCTTTTGAATTGAGTATCTCAATATTGACTAGGAAACAGAAACTCAATTGAGCTTTGACACACAAGACAATTTGAATTTTTTTTTTTTGCATTGGAGATGCTCTTAACCTATATATACGTTGAGGTAAGTGAAGGAAAGGTTAAGTTGTGGTTTGACAAACAAAAATAAAAAGATTTTCACATCTAGTAGAAGTATTTTTGGTTTGGTGAAGTTAAAAATAATTGAAGGAATGGTCATTTGTCCGCGACCATAACCGGAGTAGATAAAAAATGGTGGTGGAACTGTGGAGAACAAAAAAGAAAAACAAATATATTTCGCTCAAAATTGTTTCCCTCTAACAATTAGGAAAAAAATTAGTCAACTATAGTTGATCAATTTTGACAAAATCTGCGCACCCGAAATTTTTTCTTGTTTCCCTAAAGCACTGACTATATTAAAAGTTTATTAGGTTTCCTTCGCGTCCTACGTACGCGTCAGATCCGTCTTGGCTAACGCCGTCAGATTACATTTAAGTCTGATTAACACCATGAGTCAGAAAAAAAAACGTGGAGATTGGTTTTGAGAGTTTGAACATAGAGATATTTTAGGTAGATTGTAACCGATTCTGAATTTTAAATTAATTGTTGACACTAATACCCCCTCTATTTTGACTCAATTTACATGAATAGGATTTTATATCGTCCGTCGGATGTAATTTTTATCAAACTCCCAACAAAAATGGACAGTCAGACTTATCTAAAATAAGCGACTGACTTGTTTTTATATATTAGATAATTTTTATCAAACTCCCAACAAAAATGGACGGTCAGACTTATCTAAAATAACCGACTGACTTATTTTTATATATTAGATTTGGCCAAAAAGTTACTTGGAGGTAAAAAAAATCCAAAAAGTTAGTTTGACAACATAATTTACTTTTCGGTTTTTTCTTTTTCTTTTCTCATAGAGATAATTCATTTAAAATTTACTCTTACGATTCATGATGACTATTGTGGCAAAGGTGGCGGCGCAGATGGTGACGGTGGTTGTAGTGGCCATAGTGATACAAGTATGTGTGGTATTGACCTTGGAGGGAATGGTGATGGGCCTTTGAGGGAATGGTGATGGGCCTTTGAGGGAATGGTGATGGAAGTGGCTGAAATGTGGTTGTGGTGGTAGTTGAGGTGCGGGATGGAGGTGAAAGTATGGTGGTGTTTGAGGTGGTGGTTATGGTGTCAAGGTGTGGTGGTGGTGGAGACATGGTGATAGTGGTGGAGGCTTGGTGATGGTGATGGTGATGGTGGTGCAGCCGTGCAGTGGTGGTGTTGGTGGTGCACTGGTGTGGAGGTGATGGTGGAAGCGCGGGGGGTGGTGGTGGTGGAAGTGCGGTTGATGGTGGTGGAGGTGCAGCAACAGAAGTGGCGAAAATTGTATTGGGGATTTTCACTATGAAGAGGCGATTGAGGTTCAAAGATTAGGGTTTTATCCCCAATATGATGCCCTAGACTATACGAGTGACATAAAGATGGTCCGGTAGGATATATTGTTGAGTTGCCGGAATGTTAAATCCTTCATATCTATGAGATTTACTACCAAAGAACTCGCCCTTCTTTCGATGCATATATTAAAATAATGTTTAAACGTTCCTACAAAATCTTGTTCTTTCACAATACTGTGTTAACACTATAGATACATCCTCTTGTCAAAACTCGTTAAATGCAAAAGAAATTCTGAAGCATAAAAGAAAAGAATAGTTCCTAACCAAGAACACAAACAACAGAACTTTCTCAACCAAGGAAGTTCACAACTTTGGGTCCCTGTTTCTTTGGTTTTACAACAATGTTGTTCTCATTTTGGATTTGTATGGTATCAGTTTTTGTTGAAGAAGTATTTTTCTTACCATCATTAGCATCTTCAACCATGAAATCGTCATCCAGATCATCTCCTGAAAATTTAGTCACCCTTGGCTTTCCTTCATACTCATCGGCTGGAAGAAAATAACATGGTAGAGCAAAGAGAATTAGATTCCGAAGTCTAAGATGTTTCCAACTTTTTGAGATCAAATGTCGCTACTTTGAGTTTTTAACTCGCGTGATTGACGATAACACTCTGGCCATTTACACAAAATTCATCTATTTTACTAGAAAACATCTCCAAGTGGGTAAATGCTATATTCGAAGTCCTTACAAAATTGTAGAAGCAACTCAGGCATCAAATGTTGTACCTCTATATGACCATTTATGAGCACTATGAAAAACATTATGTAATGAAACTTGAATTTGGAAGGCATACCTGCGCGTATGCTTCCTACTCCATTAGCGGCATTTGAAGCTAGGTTGCGCTTGTTAGGACAATCTCGAGCCAAATGTGTGACACCATTACATATTTTACATGAACCCCCCTAAGAAACAAAATACAAATTGATAATCACTAACATAGTTCATGAAGATATCAACCTGGCTAAAATCTAAAATTAAAGATAAAGAAAAAGCTTTGCTTAAAAGGTGATAAAGAAAAGCTTATTTACATCTAGACATTCTAAACTTATTGACTTAATGTTACTTGCATAGGTTATGCCGTATTTAATACGAAAAACAAAATCATAGTTCATGAAGACATACTGGGCTACACAATAATCACAAGTCTAGTGAAAAATCCTCAATCAGAGGGACACATGTTTCGCTGTGTAAAGACGTAACTTTAGCAACCAAATATGGAAAATAGGCAACTCTAGATAGATTAAGTGACTTGCAATTCACGTGAAATAAAAAAAAAAAAAAAAACATAGAAACCCTTGCAGAATTAGTTGCATAAGAGAAAGGAAAGGTAGGAAATATCTTGGAGCTCAAGCTCATCAATGGAATCCTCCTTCAGAGGAGCCACAGAAGACGAATAATTCTCATACTATACTGTCATTCTCACACTACACTGTCATTTAGTGGGGTTTATATTGGACAACAAGACAAGACAAAATAATCACCAACTATTAGTTGAAGAGATACGCAACGGTCCAAACTCATAGTTGGAATAACATAACGTCCACATGTAAGTATGGACTTCTGAGATTCAAGTAATAGATTCTCGAAAGAACCCAAAACAAAAAAAAACACAAATTACATTACTGAAATGGAAAACATAGATTTGACGAAGATAAAAAGAGCTCAAATTACCTTTGGATAGATTCCATGCGTATTTTTGGGGCAGTCTTTACTTAGATGTCCACGTTCATTACATATAAAGCAACTAGCAAATTTTGTACCTCCTGAATAAAAAGAAGAGAATATTCCCAGTGAATACTAACAAATCTATCAAATAAGCAATGTTTGTCAACCCCTATGACAGCATGCTTGTTCTCTTGAGTTGTACAAAACTATTGTCCACTAGCATGAAAAGGTTAAAGTAAACAATGTAAAATTCAAAACAAAGAAAATGAAAGACTTCTAGGAGCCAGATATGTCACGCAAGACTTGTAGTTAGGAAATATCTCCTCTCGAGAACAAAAGCAACATTCCCGAGAAATGTGAATAGTGTGATCAGTTTATGTAATCCTTGTAATGAAGAACAGAAGCCTTTTTGCTTCCACAGAAAAACAGTAGGTCAGATGAAGCAACTAGCGATCTTTTAAGATTGAGCTTCATGTGCAAATTGTGTGAACCCATTGAAAAAAACTGTGTACAAAGCATGTGCAAACCTTGCTTGTGCAAGCTTGAGCAAGCTTGTGCAAAGCAGTACAAACCTTACATAGGAGCTGGAGCCTAGAAAATTTGATGGAACCTTTTTTGACAAAACGAAATTTGGCCAATTTGGACTGAGATACCCCATTATATCAATCTCCTGGCGGCCAAGCATAACATCTTTTTATTCCAGTTTTCCACAAGCACTTAAATTTCATTAAAACAGTCCGAGAAACAAATTATAACATAGAGATATAATGTTTACAGGAGAAGCATATACCATCTTGAAGAGGCCGAGTACATCTTGAAAGTGCATGTCCAGCTTCTCCACAGTTATAACAGAACTTCTTGTCTACAGTGTCATCGTCCTTATTTGGACAATTCTTCAAACTATGACCACGTCGACGACAAAGCAAGCAAATCTACAATGATCAACAGCGACATTTGATCACAATGACACCACCATTAAACATTCTTGGGCAAGACAAAGTAAGCCGCACAGTCTATTCAAGACTTCAAGTGCAATATCATCATTTTTCATTTTTCCTTAGTGTAACTTGTAAATCACAAAAAAGGATTTTTAGGGTTTCTCATAACTCCTGACCACAAATACAATAAATGGCATTTGAAATAATTGATGGGATTAGTAACAAGCAAGAGAACCCTAACCCAAAATTCTCTATTCTGTAATAACTATGAAACCCCATAATATATTGAGATAATCTAATTGAAAGCATACCCAGATAATAAGAGAACAATTAATTCACATAGGAAAACAATATAGAGAGAGAGAGAGAGAGAGAGAGAGAGAAATAGTTAGTAAGGGTGAACCTTATTTTTCTCCCACTGATCTTTCTCAGGGCAAAGTTTGGCAATATGATCTCTGCCTTTGCAAATGAAACAACTTTCACCAGGTTTCATTCCAGGAACCCTAAGAGGATGTTTTCTGAAGCTAGATTTATTAGGGGTTTTAGCTTTATCCCCATCTTTTTTCTTTGGTTTAAACTTATTCTTCTTCTTTTTTCTTGAATTAGGATCTTTAGGGGGGGTAGGTTCTGCTTTTGGAAACAGTTCTGGATTTGCCTCTTTGAATTTCTTGGTAGCTAATTTCTGCCTTTTGCTAACCATTGTTTCTCTGAAAGAAACCCTAACTTCAGTCTTCAGCAACGAAGATAAACCTCAAAAGGGACTGAAGGAGTAGGTCATAAACCCTTCGGATGTAAATTAGGTCAATTTTGGGACCAGTCTGAGTCACGTTCCAAATGGTGTACAGGGTCCGTCTTGACATAATCGGCTCCCGCTCGTGTATAGAGCGAGGAGGAGCTACTAGGGCTGGGAGCCTGGGAATAAAGCCTGTGAGTCGGAGTTCGCCCGCGGCTACTCCCACTATGACATGTTCAGTGACAGCCGCTGACCGATACCAAAGTATACCTGTTTGGTCGGATAAGATCAATCGGGCAGGCACTGGTAAAAAATATATGTCAACAATCAATACCCCATCTGAGTTTGACTCATTTGATGTGTTTCTAATGGTGTCTGATTGGGTTGATCAAGTATTAAGCTTGATAAGTAGACTTTGTATGCTCACCCAGTAGTATTTGCTCGTCTGCTAGAGTTACCCTAGCACCGCTTAACCTAGACCCTAGAATGAGCCATTCATTTGATTTAAGTTGGTGAAGTAATCTTCAATCTTCGCTTTAGGGCGACAACACAACTCTACCTTCAACCCTACTTTCCAACTCCACCTATAAAATCTCCTCACCGCCTCTTGTTTATTTCTCCAACCCAAAACCCCCATGCCTTTAATCTTAATTCTTTGTTCTTCTGTTGCATGCCCGATAATCTCTATAATAGATTTATTTAAAATGTCTCAAAATAACTTACTGATTATAATAAGCATTATCTATTAAATACAACTATAACCACCCATGTCCCATAAGCTAAAGTTCCATTATTGGTCACCATCTCGATCCTTGTCTCCTATCTCCCGATCATCTGTGGCGCAACAGAAACTCCCTTTGTCTATAGTTCTTAGAAAACCCTATTTCTTTGGCATTCACCATAAATGAGGTGGTGAGAGGTAGAGTTTTGGTACATAAACGAAAAGAAGAAGGATAAGGTTTTGGCACATAGAAGAGGAAATGAGAGGTTGGGTTCAGGCGTAAAGGGAGTGAATGGGAGAAAGAAGAAAAATATAGAAAAAGAGGGAAAACACTGTTGTTTTCGGCGTACCGATACAACGAATTGACTCAACGAATCTCTTAATCGAGTCACTAGTTAAATTGGGTCTTACTTTGATTTTATAGGTAAATCAATTGAAAACACACTCATTCTAGATTAATGGAGAAATACGAGGGAAGACAACAATTCAACATTTTCAGTATATTTAGTCAATAGTGTCCGTTATCCAAAGCAGATGATTCGTAGTCGAATCTCACTATCGATTTAAGATCGAAAAAAGAAATGGTATTCTTTCTGTGTTTTATGATTTATTATTTTAAAATCAGTACACTTTTTGATTTTGAAAAATCAGAATGTCTTTAATTTAGAAAACTAAAAAGAGAACTCGAAGGATTAAAAAAGATTATTTTAATCGAGGCGAGGTATTTCTCTTTCCTTTAGACAATTGGCATGATGTATTGTACCACACAGTTACTGATGCTTGTATCACAAAATACAATGATTAATCTTTTGATTAAATTTACTACGAATATCAAAGTAGTTGAACTTGAAAATATACTAACCTCTTTTGTAATGCAAGCGGACCGAACTTCCTTCTTGTGAAACTTGTCGAGAACTCTCTTAAATGTTTTTAGACTATCTAAATTGCACTTGTAATAATGTTTCATGCTCTAAAAGAAAAAAAATAATTTGAGTTCATTTGGGTCCTACTTGTAGGAATTCAAAAGACACATTCATTAAGGACACATCCCTTGGGTTTTTAGGGACACAATTGTTGAGAAAGTGTGACTTTTCACTTAATTCCAACATATCTTGGTCGGTTGGATATGGGGCCTCAGATCTTGCTACAAAATTCGAAGGAAATGCCCTCCTTTTGGATCTGGTCCGCACGAGCCCAACAAATGAAGTTATGTGGGCGTCAAATGAAGATTGGGCGTGATCCCACCTTGTGCCCGATGCAGGTGTGTTGCCAAAATGACCCCCAAACCTACTTTTCTTTATTGCTATTTGGTCTCTGACTTAAATATTTTTTTTCAAACTTCAAACTTAAATATTTCATTCATCCCGAATCAGATTTTCGAGTGATTCTTGACTCTAAATTGAAGAGTTCGACGAGACGAACGCAATGACTCATTCCTTTTTTGAGTTTAAAAACTCAAACCAATCTGAAATCAACTCCAATTCCAACAAATGTCAGGAAAAGAGACTCCGATGTTGGCATTCCGTTGTTCCGATATATAGTATTGAGGATTTCCTATTGGCTCTCCAGTTTTTTTGGGAACACTATAATAATTCCTTTTGATCCTTAATATGATCTTCAACTAGTAAATTTGGGCTGACATTTTTCCCTTGTAGTTTGACCAGCTGGTATGTTTCACCTACTGTTTTAAAGGAACATAAATTTAACTCTATAACTAATTAAACTTTTGTCCTTTTCACTTGTATAAGTGCACTCTTTCAATAACTTCTTTTGCCTTTTGTTAGATAAGTTGGAAGGAAGATATGGGGTAAAAGTCTTTCTTCCACCTATATCATCAACCACCATTACCACTGTCATTCTTGTCACACACTTCTTTCTCCCATCTTCCTGACGAGTCAATTCTCAACCACAACTTTGGAGTAGCACCACACGATTACCGCTACAAGCATGATTTATGCGCATAATGATGTGGTTGTCCACTTTGTTTGCAGTTCACCTCATGGATTCACGTCATATATCAGAAATTGCGACCGAAATCCCACGAGAGTGGTGGTGGAAGAGACAGGATAAAGAAATTAATTTTTTTTTTTTTTAAGTTGAAGGTCACCAACAGATGAATGTAAATACAGTTAACTGTTAATTGCATCATTACATAGTATGACGTTGATACATCTAAATAAGGGTGTAACAAGATCATAACACAAGTATAACAAAGACATTTGAACCCTTAAATGCGTAAAAAGAACTCTTTAAATCCATCTAATTGTGATTTTTTTACTTTAACTAAGTCTACAAATCATATGGAAATTTCGAAACATTTTACTATTTCAGGAGGCTTTTTTCAAGAAGTAGAAATAATATGTCCAAATTTTAGAGAGATGCACAACCAAAAAGACTTTTAACTATATCTTACACCCTTCCATATAAAGTACTTAACAGTGTACTATCAACTAGGTTTACTCGAGACGCAACGTGTGTATGGTACTGGTAACTCGTGACAAACCTCGAACAGGAATCTATTCGTCCAGTATTTGACTCGATAGTCTACCTCCCTAGAGATTAAAACCTAATTTAACGATCTTTCTTCCCATCCTCTCTCAAAATCTTCTCAAGAAAGAAGAACCTGAAACAGTTCCCTGGTTTCCGCCATTGATTAAAGCTTCCTCAGTCCAAAGCCCCTTCAAATACAAGGTATGAAGAAAGCAAGATTGTAAAACACTCTCCTTTATATAATTTTTCTACTTGAAAGTATTAATCTGTGGAATTTTCTGGGGTTTAAGTTCATTTGTTTATCCGTCGTCTATGATTAATAATGGGGAAGGGAAAACCTAGGGCAGTCGAGAAAGGGGTTTTAGGGAATAATTGTGCAGTGTCTTCTTCTGGGGCTTTAAATATACCGCATGCTCCTTCATATTATCCTACTGAAGAGGAATTTAAAGACCCTTTAGAGTATATATATAAGATTAGACCAGAGGCAGAGCTTTATGGAATTTGTCGTATCATTCCTCCTAAGAACTGGAAACCCCCTTTTGCCCTAGATTTGGAATCATTCTCTTTCCCTACTAAAACACAAGCTATTCATCAGTTGCAAGCAAGGCCAGCATCTTGCGACCCAGATACATTTGAATTGGAATATAATCGCTTCTTGGAAGATCAATGTGGGAAGAAAACCAAGAAAAAGGTGATTTTTGAGGACGAAGATTTGGATTTGTGTATGCTTTTTAATGCGGTGAAGCGATTTGGTGGTTATGATAAGGTTGTTGAAGAGAAGAAATGGGGAGAAGTTTTTAGGTTTGTGAGATCAGTTGGGAAGATTACGGAGTGTTCGAAGCATGTTCTGTGTCAGTTGTATAGGGAGCATTTGTATGATTATGAGAATTATACTCACCAGAAGAAGTCTGTAAGGAAATGCAAGAAAGGAAACCGCATCGATAGGAACATTGGGCAGGAGTCGGATGTGGCGAGTTCCTCCAAAAGGAGAAGGAAGAATTCACATTGTGAAAGAGTCGAAGAAGATAAGTTAGGGAAGAAAGAGGAGTTTGATCAAATCTGCCAACAATGCAGAAGTGGATCACATGGGGAAGTTATGCTTTTGTGTGATAGGTGTGACAGGGGTTGGCATATTTATTGTCTTTCTCCACCTCTGAAGAAGGTGCCTCCTGGAAACTGGTATTGCTTGGAATGTGTGAACTCTGATAAAGATAGTTTTGGTTTTGTGCCTGGAAAGCATTTCTCTTTGGAGACTTTTAGACGTCTAGCTGACCGAACCAAGAAGAAATGGTTTGGTTCTACGTCTGCATCCAGACAACAAATGGAGAAAAAGTTTTGGGAAATTGTGGAGGGTTCAGTCGGTGAAGTTGAAGTTATGTATGGGAGTGATCTGGATACTTCTATTTATGGGAGTGGTTTTCCTCGTGTCAATGATTCAAAACCACCACTAGTTGAGGTTGAGGTCTGGGATGAGTATTCTTCTAGTCCATGGAACCTAAATAACTTGCCCAAATTGCAAGGGTCAATGCTTCGGGCAGTTCATGATAATATTGCTGGCGTTATGGTTCCCTGGTTGTATCTTGGAATGCTGTTTTCTTCTTTTTGTTGGCATTTTGAAGACCATTGCTTTTATTCAATGAATTATTTACACTGGTATGTAGACATGTAGTAACTATGTATTTAATTTTTTTTTTTAAAGTTATTATTATGTCTGTTTACTATTTTTTATTATTTCTCAGAAACATTAATTACATTGACGACTAACGTTTATACTACAGAGTTGATTTTTATTCTTTTTGAGATGAAAACACTGAGACCTTGTTAAGCATTAGCATGGTATTACCAAATTACAAAAATATTGCTTTTCTTAAAAACATGTCAGAGTTGAGATCGGTTTGTATACCTTCAGAAGTACTAAAAGTCCAACCTTGCCTCAAGCACAAGTCACTTGACAGATTTTGTTTTTGTGTACACTAAGATTTAAGTGTAAAAGTTCTAGATAGTAACGATCTAGTTTCAAGAGTTTGTCTCGAAACATTTAACGTGGAAGGTTAAACATCACCCGTAGTGTTCCTTTAGAAGAGATGGCATACTGTATTGTTGATAAATATTACACGTATCTTGGCACCACATTTTGTATTTTGTATGTTTCGTCTGTGCAGCTAGATGTTGATTTTACTTTGTAATTGACACTTTTCTGTAGGGGGGAGCCAAAGTGTTGGTATAGCGTTCCTGGTAGTGAAGCAACTGCATTTGAGCAGGTAATTTATTACCTAAATGTATAATTTTGCTCATTTGTTGTTTTTTTTATTGCAATTTGCAAGTGCCAAACAATCATTGACCCAATAAAACCGTAAACGAGATACTCTACCCCCCTTGCACAAGGCAGTCAAGTTTCCATATCATTTGTGAGTATCTTTGTGGTCCCTTCACCCTTAATTCGACGTGCCTAAATCTCCACAATAAACCTAAGATTCTTAGTTTAAGATTTTAAGTTGTATGGAGATGAAATGTAGTTAACTAGTTAATTAGTTGTGTAGTTAACTACACGATTCTTAGTTGTGGCTAAGATTTTAAGTTGTGTGGAGACGGAATGTTTGAGACTAATCCTTGTGAAGTAAAATTGTGGAGGAGTTCATGGATCCACTAGAAGTCTAGAAGTGGCAAAGAACCAAATAGATCATCACAAACTTACAGTTGCGGGATATGGAGGAAAATAACAAACAAACAGGAAGGTTTTAACAACATAACCAAGTGGAAAGTGGAAATGGTAACTTGGTGAACTTTTGGAATGATAATTGGTGCTCTAAACCCTATTACTTTTTGTACTGAACTGGGAGGCATGGATATCGTGAAAGATCCCATGACCTAACCCTTTTACTTTATGTACATACTTTTTCACCACTATATTCATTCGAAGTTTAAAAAAAAAATTGGTGCTCTACACTTAAGCTTAGAACAAAACTCCTGGCTTTGTTCGAACCATGCCAAAAAAGGAAGGATCTGGTTTAACATTGGATGGGATACTATGGGATCTACACCTCCAGATGAACTTGAGTGATTGGGAAATAGCAGCAATAGGTCAGTTGTCGGACATTCTAACATCAACATCACCCAAGTCTATGACAACAGAATGAATTGATTACTGAAGAGCGGAGCATTATCCCTACACCCGAACTGCATTTTTAAGGACATTTGGAGGAAGCTGATTCTGAGAAGAATTAGCTTCATGATTCTGCTTGCTGGGGGAATTGCCGACAAGTGATGAGTTGAGGAAAAGAAGAAGTTACAAAATTAGCAGATGCAAACTTGGTAAAAAGGAGGCAGCGTCGGTTAATCACATCTTCATCCACTACGGTGAATCCAAAATACTACGGGACTATTTTGTAGGTCATTCTCTTTGAGTTGGTGCGAGCCTAGAAACATCATACGATGTTTACATCAGTGGAATGGCTTAAAATTCCTAAGGGAAGGGAGAATTGGACTTTACTGGACCATATGGAAGGAAACGAACAATAGAATCTTCAAAGAAAGGCTAGCATCCACGGAGGAGATGATTTTGTGAGTCAAAGGATTACTTTTCCATTGGAGCAGAGTACAGCCTTGGGCAAAAAACTTTCAACGACTTTGTTTTTAATACGGAGGTTATGATTCATATCGTGTGACGCTTAGAACTTCTATTGTTCTTAGTCAGAAGAATCCTTGTAAATTCGTATTTCTTGAATTGAAATGTAAACTCCTAATGAAAGAGAAACATAAATCCGAATCTTACAGAAAAATATATACTAATTATTACTGGGATTTGTTTTGTGATTCCTTGTACAAAAGATCACTAGTTCTTGTCTTATTCTAGGTTTTGTTTCATCTCTTAGGGTGTCTAGTAATCCGCCGCATGGAATAAAATAGTGGGTGAGAGTTTGAGGGTTTTCTTGGACTTGATTTGTTAATTATCTTTGTTGAAGTTGCATTCTGCATTTATCTATTAGATGATTGTTTCTGGAATGATGCTCACATGCTTTCTGTTGTGGTGCTCTCTGTACCTACATTTTTTTTCTTCTGTAAAACTAGTCCGTATGCTCACCTGCCTGTCTGTACATAGTTCTCTCTCTTTTAATTCATTTAAATTTTTCAAAAAGAAAAATGTCTTTGTTAAACTTCCATCTTTTTTATAGGTTATGAGGAAGAGTCTTCCTGATCTTTTTGATGCACAGCCGGATTTGCTCTTTCAGCTTGTCACCATGTTGAATCCTTCTGTTTTGCAAGAGAACAAAGTTCCAGTTTATACTGTACTTCAGGTATGACATGACGAGGCTTGTTATTTTGAATTTTTTGTAGGAAGTTGGCTGAAGTCTTCCAGTCTATGTAGACACCTAGTACAATCATATTCAGACCCAAAAGCTTGGATATTCGAATTCTTTTATCTCATCTCCTATAGTACTTGTTTTACACTTTTACTCTGAACTTGCTAAATTTCTTTTGATTTTCTGATATTCTTTTGTCTGTTAATTTGTACATTTATTTTATGACTGTCTTCCCTTAGCATCAACATTGTTTGGTGAATGCCAGGAACCTGGGAACTTTGTCATAACCTTTCCTAGGTCTTATCATGGAGGCTTTAATTTTGGTAAGTCTGCTACATTTCTGGTTTGGTTTCCACTGAATGAGACAGTTCACATCTTATAATTGCTAAATGTTGTAGAGTGAAGTAAATTTTTGCTTCTCTCAGGCTTAAATTGTGCCGAGGCTGTTAATTTTGCCCCCGCTGATTGGTTGCCTCACGGTGGGTATGGAGCGGAGCTTTACAGGTTGTATCACAAGGCTGCTGTTTTATCTCATGAAGAGCTTCTTTGTGTGGTTGCTAAGGTTGAAACGAACCCTCAGTGACTCAATATCTTACTTCCAATTTTGTGTCTGTTAACTGTGGATTCACCTGTAGAAGTATTTTCCTTCTCCTAAAAGCCTTTTATGCCAATGAAACTTATACTTGTTAGATCCTTGGTGACTATGATTTTGTTAGTTGTCTCATTTTTCCTTTTTGATGGTGAATAAATCATTTTGAACAAAGATAGTTTTACAACGGTGAACTCACAATGATAACTGTGCACGGAAATTAAAAAAAGCAAAAGAACTAAGTCTTACGAGTTACGAGAAAAGTTTCTCAATTATATGGGTGTCTTCCTTCACTCCCTTGTTACCAAGTATTCTTTATTACAAAGATACTCGACACTGACTTGATTTTATTGTCCTTGAGAATGGGCTAAAATTATGATCCTCATACTTCAGCATTGGGTGTCAATATAACATGGAAAGTTCTAACTTAGATTAGGTTCAGTAACGTACTTCAGCAAATGGTAGAAGAAGAATATAACTAAGAAACTAGAAAGCAATAAAATAACATAATAAACATGGAGAAAATAAAAAAAGGTACTTGCGTAAGTTAGGGTTTTGTATGTTCATAGATACTGAAAACTAGAAGGGTTTTTTGGTACTCTGGTGGCCTGAAAGGCATGACCGAACGTTGCAGTCGTAATTGACATCATAATATTCATAAATAATGCTTAATCTAACTAGACTGCTTCTTGGATTCAATCCCAGTTGTCTAGTGACTCTCGACTAGCCCTTGTCCTCCAACAGTCTCCTTTACGAACTCCTTTGCAGGAGAGGAGGCTTGTACTAACTCTAACATGTGTGAATGACTAGGAATACTAGTCATTTGTTTTCCTCCTTCATCTGTTGTGCCAAACTCTTATTATTATTTATTTATTTTGTTCATCCAACTAATAGATTGGCTGCGATGCCAAAGTATCGTCTTACTTAAAGAAAGAATTGCACAGAATCTTTGTGAAAGAGAAAACTTGGAGAGGGCGTCTGTGGAGAAATGGGATTTTCAAGACGTCTCCGATGTCTCCAAGGAAACATCCGGATTACGTGGGAACTGAAGAGGTAGTTTTGTGTCATAAGTATCTCTTTTCAATTGTTTGAAAATGAGACACTAAATGGGTAGTTGTATGTTCACCTCTTGCTCGCTTTTGCAGGACCCAACATGCATTATATGCCAGCAACATTTGTATCTTTCAGCGGTTGTATGCAGATGCCGACCGTCTGCTTTTGTCTGTCTGGAGGTACAGCAACCCAACTTTTTAATCGTTTAGTAATTGGTGATAAACCTTGTCATTTGTTAAATGGTTTCGCGATTGTCTTATTTGTTTATTTTTTTCTGAAGCCAATTCAGGATAAAAAAAAAGAATCAAATTCCAATAGCCGTTATGTAAATATTGCTGAACATTAGTAACTAATGGCTGTGGAAGCAACACACTCTATGAGTCCATAGGCGCGTGTATGTCATACTAATTTTATGTCATAATTCTCCCTCTTTTCGAAAATCTTTTTTAGTGACTAAATAAAGTTTGGTAGAGTTTGAATCGTTGATGTCTCTAAACTCTGAATGTTGTCAGTTGTGTGATGTGATAATATTGTTTAATATGTTAAGTTGGTTGATGAACTTTAGCGTCAGTTTCTCAAGTACGAGTCTCCAAATAGAAGTTTTCCGGACACATTATTTGACACACGTGCATCTTCCCACTCATGATTTACATTTTATGGCGTGTGTCTTTAGATCCGAAAACAGGAAAAAGCACTGGTAAGATGGCCTGTATCAAAAAAATTGTCAACCCATCAATATTGGCTTTGATGTCATTTGATTAGTTTGATCATATTCATGTGTACAGTTAGTTTTCAGTTGAAAGAACTATCATTTTGAGTCGTAGTTAATAGTTTTAGTTTAATAAGCGGAGAGACTCCCTTGTACCAGCTAGTTGATTTTTCTCGTTCATTAGTAGTTTAGAACGGCATTGCACTTGTATAAACTACGAAGTATTTGTACAGTTGTGGAGATAGATTTCGTCCAAATAGTGGAGCTAATGCTTAACTTTTTCACTTTTTTTTTTTTTTTTTTTTTTTTTACTTTTTAGCTGAAATTTAGGTTTAATTTACACTCGGAAAATGATATTTATGGTGCAGCACTGTGAACACATCTGTGAGTGCAACCCTAGCAAGCATCGCCTTCTTTATCGTCATACTCTTGCTGAGCTGGAAGATTTGGTGCAATTGATGGATAATTGCAACTCTGATGGAACACACGAAATTCGAAGCTGTAGGCGACAACTTCCATGTTCTAATGAATCCAATGCATTGGCTAAAAAGGTTAGTGTTCTTACTTGTTAACTAATGTATCTAGGGATCATGTTTTGCAGTCTAGGACCTCTAGGTTCCTTGTAAATATTCAGTTTGTATTATCTGACACCAGTATTTTTCATTTAAGGCTCTCAAGCATACTAAATTGCTAGTTTTTTGTCTTCCCTTCGTAAAAATTTATGTTTGAGGGAAAACAAATATTACAAACTTAAGAGTGCCTATAAGAAGTCACATCCTTATTGGATTGCACCTAAAATTGTTTGTTTACGGTTTCACATTATTGTTGTTAGATAGATATAATTTTGTGTAAGTATCAATACTGTTTCACATCTAGAGTACTTGATAGTTTGGGTTCTTTTAGACCATCCTAAGAAGAATAATACGAAGCTGCATCCAAAAGATGCTCTTCGGCTATTCACTACGGTGCTAAATAGAGCTCATGACTCATTCTAACTTGGGGACAAAGCCCAGGACTTACTAGATTTTGTATATTAAGCTTCTTTCGATACTTTTTCCTCTCACCTGTTTCTCTCTGAAAATTTTAACCCTATAAAGTAATAAATGAGAAAATTATGTCATAGGGTTGTACGGCCCTATATGGCACTGCCGTTGCTGGTTCTATTTGAAAGCTGTTTTGTAATTCTGCGTTGTTTCTTGTATGGATTTTAAAAGATTGTAACAATGTTCAATAGACATTTCCGGGTTTATGGCGGGTTGGTTTGAAAGTGAAGCTCCATGTTGACGCATGTGCCTCAATGCGTAAAAAGCGTAAAGTAATTCTTTTAGAAGAAAAACATGATACCTCATTTACATAGTAAGATAACATAATAAAGTTTTTTCACTTTCTACAATAATATAAGCACTCCAGTGTTTAACAAAGAAAGAAATATAAAATTCTAGTGTTTAGTGAACAAGAAATTAAATGTTCTTAGTTTTTATGTCAATGGTTTATGCTTGTATATTTGTTTTTTGTCCGTAGATGCGTAAGCCTCGAGTCAAAACATTTCAAATTGCCTTGAGGCGCACACATCTATTGAATTTTAAAACATGAAACATCTTGATACTATTCACCAAGGTCTGTTGACTTTAGTGTTAGTATTGGACTGTGGAGTATGTAAAATGGATTTCAGTTTCAAAAAAAAAATGTACAATGGAGTTCATGACATAAAAAAATATTTTTCTTTTATTTTTTTAGCTACTGCTTGCAACTAGAATCCGTACGACTTTATCTTATCCTCCCATCAATCTTACTGATACGGGTCTGATATTCTTTACGAGTAATAATGAGGCATGTGGTGAGTGCCCGCTTAGTGAATGCCTCTCCATAGAAATGGATGTCATCATCTTTTTATATTGTCCTCGTTTCCTTTCAATCTAATTTAACATTTTCCGTTGCTTTTGAAACGTGGTATTCTCTGCTTTCTTACCAAGATGTATTAAGGATGGCATTTGCAGGTAAAAGGTGGTCGCGTTACTCATTCCCAACTCGCCGAGGACTGGATTTTGAGATCAGTCAAAATTCTCGAGGACTCATTTTCAGAAGCTGCGTTTGTTAGTGCTCTGAGGGAAGCTCAGCAGTTTCTATGGGCTGGTCCTGAAATGGATTTGGTATGTTTAGCTTACAGGATGACTAGGGATTGAATTTAACTAATTAGTTACCTTTACTGATGCTAACATCTTATTTAAAAATGAATGTGCTGAGAGTTTGGCATGTAGGTCCGAGACATAGCAAAAAATTTGACTGAGGCGAAAAAATGGGCACTGGATGTAAAGAGCTGTGTTGGTAAAGTTGAAACCTCGTTAAAATGTCGTGGCAGTGAGACTGAGAAAGTGACGTTGGGATACGTGGAGAATTTGTTGAGTTTTAGTCCATTGCCCTGTAATGAGCCTAGCCATATTAAATTGAAGGTTAACAAACTACTAACTTCTACTCAACATTTGCTTCAGGCAAATTCTTACTCTGAAGCTGTTACTTTATGCAGGTGTATGCAAAAGAAGCAAAATTGATGGTTTTAGAGATAAACTCTGCCTTTTCAGCTAGTACGCGTGTTTCGGTAAATAAATGGCTTTTTTTTTTCTGATTGGGTTTCATTTTCTCTGAATATTGGAAAAGAAGTTCAGCACAATTGGTATGTAGTGTTATGTTATAAGCAGTATGCTGCAGTAAGCGGTTGGAGGGTAACTTAGTCCAATTCTTGTTTCTTTCTGCTTCATGCAGCTAGGAAAAATGAAATAAAAGTTAGTGTCACGTTAATTGTTGTACATCATGATTTTGAAGTTTCCCTTTCTATCGGGACTAGCTGCTTTTCATTTACCTGAATTTTGTGCTATACCATAGCAGTTTTCTTGACAGTCCTTTTCTTTGGAACCAATGCTACCCAGATTGCTGAGTTGGAGAAATTATACTGTAGAGCAAGTGAACTACCAATCTACCTAGAGGAAAGTGGGAAGTTACTCGGAGAGATCACTTCAGCGAATGTATGTTCACACTATCTCTAACAAAAAGAAGATAATCCTTTTGCTCTCTAGCTCCTTTTCGCTAACATTGTAGTAACTTATTTGTGTTTTAACTATGAGCCGCTCTGACAGCAAAATTTATCTTTTTATTATAAGCCTATTCACTCTCTAACAGTCCACTCACTATTTTGCTCCTGCAGGCTTGGATGGATAGCTTTAGGCAGTGCGTTTCTGAGGAGAACAGGTCTGCCTCAATCGAGTTTGCTTTCCTTCAGAAGTTAAAAGCTGAGGTATGTGAAGTGTTTTGTACCTTAAATAGCAAATTTGGGTTCTTTATCATGTTCCAACAGTTACTAAATCCATTCTCTAATATGCTATTGTTTGTTAAGTGTAACTCTTGAGCTATGGAAGTGTCTTTGTCGGACGATTTTAACATCTTGTTTAACAGATGTTGGAGCTTCATGTTCAACTCCCAGAAATGGCGTTGCTATTGGACATTTTAACACAGGTCGAAATGTGGCAAGATAGGTGCAGTAAAATGCTGAATGGCCCGATCATTTTGAAGGTTGTCTACTTGTAAGCTTTAAGCAGTTGTGTTTTTCTATTATGATGTTTGCAGACTGGCAAGAAAGTCTGCTCTAGTTCTTGGTAGGAAATGAATATCTGTTGCCACTCTCTCTCGCAGGAACTAGAAGTTCTTCTCAAGGATGCAGATGATTTCATAGTTGACATTCCAGAACTGAAGCTTTTGAGGCAATACCATCTTGATGCCGTTTCCTTGGTTTCACACTTTCACCAAATATTAGCAAACATCCAGGAAAAGGAGGATCAAGATAATGTTGTTGAGGAGTTATCTTCCATTTCTAGGAATGGAGCATTGCTCAGAGTTCAGGGTTTGATTCCTGCGCCACAGCTTTAGTTACTCATTTGGTTGAGGAGCTTAAACCCTTCTTTTACTGGTTCTTGAAAGGCACTGAAGTTTATTTCTTTTCCCTAACAGTTGACGTTTTGCCACTTGTTGAGGTAGAATTAGAGAAGGCACGCTGCAGAGAAAAGGCCTTGAAGGTAACTTAATTGAATATATTATTTGAAGCATTAAATATATAAGGTCAACACATCTGCAACTTCTTAGTTGTGTACTTCTATCAAAGCTTCCTGTGTTTGACTGAATTCCTATTTCGAATGTTTTATTCATCTAAATTTGGTATATTGCTGACATTGATGCAGGCCACTCAAACTCAAATGCCTCTTGATTACATGAAACAATTGATTTCTGAATCTGTTATGTATGTTTCCCTTCTCTCAGTAGCTATACATAATTTAGGTCTGTGAAAAGTGTTTTCGTTGATTTTGTTGTCATTTAGATTTTAAGAGATCTTTCTGGCAGACTTCAAATTGGGAATGAGGAACTGTTTGTCCGTATTCGTGAAGTACTTGCAGCTGCTAATTCTTGGGAAGAAAGGGCCAGACAAGTTCTGGGTACTGAGGCTCAGATATCTGACTTTGAGTGCCTTATGAGGTTTTGTCTTAATCATTAGGTGTCCCCGTGCTAGGTTATATAGTTAATGCCGTGGATTTGCTAATTTCCCCGTAATCATTCCATTTGAACTTTACAGGATGTCAGAGAACATTTTTGCTATTCTGCCTTCTCTACCTCATGTCAGAGAGACATTATCATTTTCCGAATCATGGATTAAAAATGCTAAACCATTTATAGCATCCTCCCTTCCTGCTGGGCATGCTTCAAGATCTCTGTTGAAACTTGATGAACTTAAGGTACTTCCGTACTTGTATATTCCTTATGAAGTAATTTACCTTCCATTACAACCACAAACTTCTCTCTGCAGGATTTAGTTGCTCAGTCAAAACTACTAAAAGTGTGCTTGGAAGAACCAGCGGTGCTTGAAAAGATTTTGATCGACTGTGAGGCTTGGGAGAATGAAACAAGCACTCTCCTAGAAGAAGCAGATTCTCTATTTAATATGAATGATATTGTTTTGATCAATCGAGTTAACGCAAGGATTGAAAAATTGCTTATCATGATTCAAACTGCAATAGAAGCGGGTTTGCTTTTAGGTTTTGATTTTATTGGGATACCAAAGCTTCAAATGGTTTCCTCCAATCTGCAATGGTGCTTGAAGGCCTTTTCTTTCTTCTCAGGTGCTCCTTCGCTTGAGGTATTAAATCTGTCTTACTTAATAGAGTATTTTGCGTGCATTATATGTTTTACTTCATGTACAGTGCTACTATGTCCTCTTCCTGTGTCTATCTGATGAAGAATTATTTATTGGCTCCAATATAGGAGGTTGAGAGCTTGATAGCAGATGCAGAATCTGGCACATGTGAGCAAACTAACTTGGTAAGTTCCTTGATTGATGGGGTTAGATTGCTGAAGAAAGTAGGGGAGGTATTTTCTGCGCCTCATGGACAAAGAAGCTTCAAGCTCAGTGATGTTGAAGAAATTCTTGTAAAGGCTCAGGTATGCGCTTCATGGATTTATTTACCCTTGGAAACTAATCTTATTACGACATGCTACTTCCTATTGTTCTGTAATTACTAATTAGTAGGTTTTATTGGATGCTCTAATGATGTAACATTTAGATTAGAACTAAGTTGAGGCCTAATGATGTAACGTTTAGATTAGAACTAAGCTTGGGTCTTTGTAGTTGTATAACAGTTTCACTCACTCTGTACATATCCCTTTTCATTTTAATATTAATTCGAAGTTTCAAAAAAAAACCTAAGTTGGGGTCTAATGATGTAACATTTAGATTGGAACTAAGGCTTGGGTCTTTGTAGTTGTATAACAAATTTACTCACTCTGTACATATCCCTTTTCATTTTAATATTAATTCGAAGTTTAAAAAAAAAAGTAGGTTATATTGGATGCTATGAATCTGTGATTTTGATTGGGCTACTTTTGCTATATTCAAATTGCAGACAACGAAAGTGCCTCTACCGGTGGTGGTTAGTCGGCTAGTTGATGCTATTGAGAAACATAAGTAAGATTTCTGATTCCGCTGTGCAAATAGTACATCTTTATATTTTCCATTTCTCTGGTTTTTCTTGCTTTCACTTGCCTCGTCGACATGTATGTTCTCACTCTCCGAAACAACCTCCACTAGATAGAGGTGGTTGAAATATCCGTATTCGACAGGGCAAAAGTATACTAAAGAGTATCCTTGTTAGATATGCCAAGGTGGAAAATTGGAAATTCCATATTTTACGGTTGTTTACTTGCATCTATAGAATTATTAATTTCTGAAGACCACGTTCGTTACTGGAAGTGGACAGTTGTTCTAATTGAACTTGAAAATTACTTTCAGAAGGGGATGCGATTGTTCTTCAGTCTTCACTGACATTTCCATCAAGAACACTAGAAATATGAATTTCTAGAATCTGTGGATATATCCGAAGGCCCATGTTCAATATGTAGCCGATAGATCTATTGCTATCGCATACAATTTCTAAACTAGGATCAAGTTTTTTTTAGCTGTCAGACATGCTCTAGGAAATGTAGCCTCCACGAAATAAGATGCATTACTCATTCATGGGGAGGTACCTTGGTTTGGCATGCCTGTTGATTGAAGAACAAAATGAGGATTACTAGAGAATGGGGCTTGATTCTTGATCATGAATTTAAATATCAAATAATATTTTTAGACAGCAACTATTTATTTTGTAGTTTTTGTTCCAAAAAATGTTTTGGAACTGCATCCTTATTTGATAAGGGAAATAAAAATAAGTATGTAGTGTAACTTATATGTTAAAATAAAGCCGTTCTCCATACTTTCACACTAATGGGAGGATATTTCTTTTAATATCTCCCTTACACGCAAATTGCGTACTGGAACAAAGTTTGTAAATTGTTGTGTTGTTTGTTCCAGATCAGAAGATTAACAAGATTTTACCGAAGACAACTTGAAATTCTTAACGTGTAATGTTTAGGCAAATCAATTAAGAAACAACTAGTTAACTAGTAGGCTTTCAAATTCTTAAAAGGTAGAACATCGGAACATAGTGAGGAAGCTCAATATTAGCTTCTTGATTATGAGATTAGCCTAAAAGGGTACTGAAGAAGGGTTAATTATCCAAAGTTAGCACTGGTAAGGTTAAATAGTGTTTGCTAGAGATCTGTATCTAGATGAAGACGGCATTAGCAAATTTAAACCGAGATTTCCTGCTCTTTTTCACGTTCTAATAATGACCAACTGATATGAAGAGTCATTGATCATGAATATCAGAATGAGAGCATGTTGTCGAAAGTTATCTTTATTGAACTTGAAACTGAAAAGGGCATAGAGGTTGTTTGTTGCTCGATGTTTGATCTTTGATGTCTCATTTTGACGTGTGTTATGTTCTTTCTATTTGATTAACCCGTGTTGGAAAACTACGTTCTCATCATGTATCATTATCTGTTCCCAGTAAATACATATCTACGTTATCATACAAGTAGCATACTTTTATGTCCTATGCAGCAGATAGAGATATTAGAGTATTTATTACATATTTCGTTCAGTGCAGGTCGTGGCAAGATCAGGTGCATGTCTTTTTCAATTCTAATTTGGGAGAGAAGTCTTGGTCTGCATTGTTACAGCTCAAGGTAAATAACATTGTTCTGCTCGATACACTTGATTATGTACTCTGTTCTTTCAATTAATAATGTATAGGGGGAGTATCACACACAATTAGCTACTAATGTCTTCAGTGGATTTTAAGATTTGTGTTCCATGTGGTATTTTGCAACACAAACATGAATAAGAAAGTGAAGGCTTCTAATGTTCAATATTGTTGACAAGACTGGTTTATCATATTGGATTGTTACCTGCGGATATAAGTGCATTTTAGATTTTTTGAAGTAACCTGTAACTCTGTGTCTGCACTTCTGAACTGCATAGCTCTTCGCAATTCAAGTTTACTGGGTGTTTCATGATAGGTAGCTTACTAGTACAAGGAATGCATTCTTACTGTCTTGTTAGAACTGGGTTTCGTAGAAGTGGAATCATTTCTACTTACTATTAGATATTAAAAGCACAAGTAAGAAAATTAAAACTGGATTTTAATACAGCATTGCTGATATGAACCGTATACACGTCTTTGTTGAATTACACATTTCAGGACCTGGGGAACTCATATGCCTTTCACAGTCTAGAGTTTGACAAGGTAGAATCTGAAATCGAAAAAGTCGAGAAATGGATGCAATGCTGCAAGTACGTCGTTGAGCCCTTAGCGGGTGATTTGAATCCCTTCTCCTGTGCTTTAGTATCCGTGAGTGCTGGCCCGTTCTTTTGGTTCTATCTTTCTGTCTTGTTTCTGCTTCCAATAGATGTGTAAACATTATTTTTCTTGTTATTTGACAGATAAAGCACTCTCTGGATAGGTCAGTCGGGATATATCAAGATACAAGTAGCTGCAGTGTTAGTGGCTTATGCATGTGCTGCTTTAGTGGTTCTGAAGGTCAAGAAGTTGTAGCTTGCTTAAAGTGCAAGGACCGGTAAGGTTTTTCTCTCTATTGTAAAATCAGTCGAAATTTAGGTCCTAGAAAAATGATATTTTATCAATGAGTCGTTATTATCTTCCTGAAGATTTGACCTTGTAAATTATTAAGTTACCTGGAATTCCCATCTAGCATGTAACTGTCTTCTTATGAGCCATTATTATTAGCGACTGTTTGGCAGCATTGTTTTATTCTTGAATTTGCGTATTTACGCAAGTACTTTTATATTCTATCAAAAAATTTATGTTTTAGGCAATGAGGAGCAAGCTTTGAACATCTAGTTTCGATCAGTTTATTTCTCTTATCCTAACAACCACTTCAAAGCTTGAATCGTTCGAGACACGGGGAGTGGAAGAGCAATTTATATTCTGATACTCTATAGGTGAGGGGAATAAAGGAAGAATAATTTATATTATGATCCTATATGGGCGAGGAGACGAAAAAATTCGGAGATGGAAGAAAAGGATAAAAAGAATTTGTCTTATCATATTTGTTGAACTACCCTACTTATTAGTCAAGTCTTACATCCTAGTGGTGCCAAATACAAAATTAGGCAACTCTTGTATTGATGTTTACATCCGTGGGATAACTAGCAAGAACAATGTAGGTAGAAAGAGATTCTAGTACCAACTACCATGTTGCCATGCTGAACCTGAAAGTTAAGTGTATTCATAATACATTTTTTTTGCAGTTTTTTTTGGCAGACTAAACAATGTGTCATAGCCATTTACAGAATTATTTTAGTTCTTAAATTTAACTACCTTTCTCTTGAGTAAGTTTTACAATGCCCCCTTTCTTTTTTAATATGGCACACCAACTTGATCAAGTTTTGATGCTTATACTTTTAATTATCTGCTTACGGTTGTAAATTTTGTTCTAATGCATAGGTATCACCTTCAATGCATGGAATCACCGGTCGGTGGGGGAAATACTACAAATAAATTCATATGTCGTTATTGCCTTGCTCTTGAAAATGGAGCTCATTACAGAATTGGATGCCGAAATATGGTAGGTTTGTAACATTTGTTCATTTGGAAGAATGTCAATTGTGGGCTAATTCTGTTCATTATTATAGATATCCAGGGGAAAACGCCCCGAACTAAAGATGCTCATTGAACTACTATCTGCTGGCAAGAATTTTTGCATGAGGTAGAGAGCAACATACTTGGTACATATAGATTTATATTATCAATTTGTCTAAAGATATATGTATATACATTGGACAAATATTGGTGACTTGAAATTATCAACGATTAACGGATTCAGAGTAGGGGAGTATTATGCAAATATTGAAAAATACAATCTCAATTTTTGTGTGAGAATACGAAAATCATACTTAGGACCTCACATGCAAAACGAAGTATGACCTTTATTACACTTTTGACGGTACTCCGCAGAAACAAATATGTTACTTTTATTTGGTAACATTTGGTGTCTGACTACAACTGTTAGTTTTCATATGCAAAAACCAGTCTGGGGATTATTCTATCAAGGCTTTATCGTAGTGGATTACCAGTAAATTGTCAAAACATGATGAGGTAATTTGTAAAATCTGAAGTTAATGAATTAATTATGTATGTCGCAATGTATTTGTGGCGGAGAAGAGGAAAAGACCCTACATATTTATTGGTTTACTGGATACAAAAGATCCGGAGATGAAGATTTAATTGAAAAATGACATTCTTTACAAGGCAAAGAAATATTTAGGGTCGTTTCCTGGATTTTTTTGGGCATTGACTGCTAAGTTTGGAATGATTCATAATTTTGTGAACCTTTTGCTCTTCAAGTTCCTCCTGAGGTTTACCAGGCTTAACCAAGCCGATCCTTAGTTTCTTTAATACCGAGCATCTGTCATTTTGAAATATTTTTCCTCAATATCTATTGTAGACATTTCCACCTTCTTTCGTATAAGAGAACTATCTCAAAGTTGTAAATCCGGTGGTTTATATCGGAGTTCATACATGAAGTCCATGAAACATACACATGAAGGGTGAGCCCAAATTCTTAGAATGGGTCTTAAATCTTAGGCTTTTATAAGACGCTTGCATATCTTCATGTGTAGCGTATCAGTTTTGTGGATTTGTGTAAACAATCATTGCAATGTTAAGCATGAATATCTAGCTGGGATGCACAACGCTCATGCAGCTGAATTTTCACAGGATGGAAGAAATAGATATGCTAGAGAAAATAGTGGAACAAGCTCTTGCTTGCAAATCCTTTCTAGCAGAAATATTGGACTATTCAGTTGCTTATCTTGATAAAGATATCGGGCCAGTTTCTGAGAGACTTTTGGTTGCTATGAAGGTGCTTATTCTCTTCACTTGTCTCATTGACTTTACGTTATTGGTGGGGCAAAATATTATCTGTGGGTTCAGGATATTTTTACTGAAATGCTTAGTATAATGTTTAAGTGGTGCTCGCTCTTGAGAAATGTCTGCTATTTTTGTTGGTCAGGCTGTCGGGGCAGCTGGGGTTTATGATCATGATAGTAGCCACAATCTGGAGTTGGTGTTGGCAGTACACTTGTGGAAAATCAGAGTGAAAAAACAGCTTGAGAGTTCAGAGAAACCCCTCATCCAGCAGATTCTGCGCATGCTGAAAGAGGTAGGTACATCAGGGATTTGGTTTTGTTAAATGCCTCAAGTTTTGGAGGTATAGAAATTAGAGAGTTAGTACTCCAAAAAAAAAAAATTACAATAGAGAACAGGATAGTAAAATAAGGTGAGGAGAAGGACTAAAAGGTTAAAAGTAACCTCAGCATCTTCTAGTTGGACGTAATTACATTTTTACCTTGCATGTTCAACTGTTGAGGTATATTAGTTAGTTTATCACGTAATTACATTTTTACCTTGCATGTTCAATTGTTGACGTATATTAGTTAGGTTAATATTACATCTTAATACATTAAAACATTACTTAATGTATTCTGTGTGTGTTCTTACTTTTTGGACATATTGCAGGGATATGCAATGAAGTTATCTTCTGAAGATTATTTCATGCAAGAACTTATCGAACTGAAGCGCATAGGCTTGAAATGGGCTGATCTTGCCAAAAAGGTTTCAGAAATTGCTATTGGCCTCATTCGTCTGAGTTTTGCATGCTATCATTATTTAATTCATGTGATCTTATTTATGCAGGTTGCTTCTGATTCTGGGGTACTTGGGTTGGAGGACGTATTTAAGTTGATTAGTGAGGGTGAAAATTTACCCGTGCGCGTTGAGAAGGAGCTCAAAGTAAAATTACTAACTCAGTATAATTGCATAGCCTTCATTACCGCCAACAGTTTTATAAATCCTCCATTTGCTTGATCCACAGTTATTAAGAGCTCGAAGTGTACTCTACTGCATTTGCCAAAAGCCTTATGATAACAGAGCGATGATTGCTTGTGATTGGTGCGAGGAGTGGTATCACTTTGATTGTGTTAATCTATGTGGACCAGCACCAAAGACCTATATTTGTCCTGCATGTAAGCCACTGGAGGAAGGGTCATTGCCTTTTTCAGCAACACTGGATGATAAGAGGTAAGATCACTCTATCTCAATGAGGCTTATCTAATAGCATAATATCCTGTTGAAGTTTGATTATATTTAGATTGAATATGACTACCAATGTGTGTCATGAAAGATGTCTCGCCTTGGAAGCGAAAGTGTAAATTGAATATTTGTTAAAATCGATATTCTGTGTTACTATCAAGACCTTAGCAGTTGGTAAAAATATGTGTTTGATGCTTCGACAGATTAGCGAGCTCCAATGAAGCGGCTCCCCAGACACCTTCTCCCCGGCATACGAATTCTAAGAGACAGAGACTTTCAAAACGTTCTCATGCGCAGAGTAAAGTCCTGGTTGTTTCCGATCTATGTAATATCTTGAGACGTTCTGATGGAATTGATCAGTTATGGTGGAGAAATCGGAAACCTCAGAGAAGATCTAGAAAACGCGCTAAGCTCGAAAGGCTTTTGAGTTTTTCCCACTTGTAACAGTTATTACCCGACTTTTTTTCTTAATCTATTAATCATTTAATTCATTCAATTGATTATTGTATGTTCTGCTTCAGAATATCAATTTCAAGCAGCCTAATTTGCAATAATCAATAAGAAAAGCTCCAGCTCTTCCTTAGTTTACTATACAAATTGAATTTAAATTTTAGGTCCTTTATTCGCACTCTTTCATGTCCCATAATTTGATAGTGTTTACATGTTGATATATTGATCAGGATTTAACCTGTGTTCTCATTCTATATGATCAAACATGGGTTCATAATCTCTTAACGAATAAAAATCTGTTGTTTAAGTTCAACCCCATGGTTAGAAAAAAGTTAGGGTTTAAAACAATTATTTTATGTTGGTGTGGAATGTAATCTGAATGCCTGATATAGAACCAACCATATAACAGGTTCAAGAACTCAAGATCATGGGCTGAACGCTGATTTCATGCTCTGTTCGTTGTAACCGGAGCGGGGACTGAAGTGTTAAATACGTGAGACGAAAACTATTCATTTCTGTTGCATAAGTTTGAAATGGTTAATCATAAATTGATAATGTTGGAAATTCATGAAAATTATGTTGATATGTCATACATTTTATTCTTACTATATGATTTTATAGAATCTCCTGGAAGATGTTAGAAAAATATTACTCAAGACTGTGAAGAGTGTTTTAAATAGTTTTTATATAAGAAAGAACAGTTCTGTTGCATAAATCTTATGGAACCTCATGGAAGACCTTATTAGTTCGATTAATTCTTCACAAATCTTATAACGTTTTTCAGGACAACAAAAATTATCATTAAAAGTTAATATTCGTTTTCAACTTTATTACCTAATTATCGTTTAGTAACATTGAGAAGTTTTAAAATAAAAAACTTATATTAACAACTTTAATCTTCTACTTCTAAATTTGAGTTTAAAATCAAATGAAAACGGTAAGATATTGGAGAAAACTAATTATAATGGAAAATATAATATTATAGACGAAAATAAGTTTTCATTTGGGCAAAAATAAGGATGAAAATTGTTTTCTTTTTGAAAATTTTGATTATTTTCTCCGAAATTTTAGATTTTCATGTGTTTGTTAGGGCAACTCCAATGTGGGGCTCGGGCCCCTGAATTTTGGGAGCCCGGGTCTTAGAGCAACTCCAATGTTGGGCTCCCAAATCTAAATTTTGTACATGTGTGGTGTAAGTGTGTGAGGTTTGTGTTTTAATTTTCACCCATTAAATTTTGTCTCTAATATTTGAAATTTCACTCCAAAAAATCAAAGAAATTCTATTTAAAAAAATAGAATAAAAAATGATTTACATTTAAAAATTACACCAAAAAAATTAAATCAAAAAAAGATTAAACAAAATAATAACAAAAAAAAAAGAAAAAAAAAAATAATTATACATGGGGTGGGGGGACCCACCCTAATTCAACTGTTGGGAGTCCCCAACTAGCCGTTGGGGACTCCCAACGGATATAATTTGGGGCTGGGAGCCCGGGAGCATGGGGCTCCCAGCCCCACCGGGTTGGAGGGCTGGGGTTGGGGCTCCCAAAATTTGAATTGGGAGCCCCAGCCCCCCCCCCCCCCCCCCCCCCCC
>BEHA01000092.1:195760-205954 GCA_002897215.1 Eschscholzia californica subsp. californica | reverse complement strand
CCCCCCCCCCATTGGACATGCTCTTAGGATTTTTAGGGAATCATGAATTTTCCCTCACGTGTCAAAAGTTCGTCATATAAAATGGATTATTATAGGCAAACCCTAAAATAGTGAGAATTTCAAAACAAGTAATCGGCAGTTTAACTAAATGGATCCCTGAAAAAGAAACAAATGTAGTGAATAACAATAACTCCAGTTTAACTAAAGTTTCACAGCTCATTAACAACAACCAATGGGACTTAGATATCCTTAAAGAGAACTTTGATGCCAATACCCAGAACCTCATAAAGACAATCCCAGTTGAATCCGAAGGTCAAGATCAACTAAAATGGCAACTCTCCAAATCAGGAAAATTTACAGTTTCGTCTATGTATCAGCACTTAAGCCCTCGGAATAGGGAACCTAACTACAATCTCAAAAACTGGAATTTTATATGGTCTTTGCCGGTGGTTCCACGTATACAGTTCTTCATCTGGAAAACGTGTAACAAGGCTCTCCCGGTCAGAGCCAGAATCGGGAAATATATTGATAAGATCGAAAATTGCCCAAACTGTAGCGAAGTTGAATCCATTGAACATGCCCTATTACACTGTGCTATAGCGAGAAATATTTGGTTTCACTACAACATAAAAACCGATAACATTGCCTCTATCGTTGATTGGATTTTCTCGTGGGAAGAACAGCCTGAACACTGTTATACTAGCAACAATATACACTTTGCTACTATCCTATGGATCCTATGGAAAACGCGATGTGACCACTGCTTTCAGCATGAAATCAACGACATTCCAAAAATTATTCACATGATACAACATTACCCGAACCAAGCCATAGCTCCTAAACCGAAGAAGGATAAAAAACTAGTGAAAAATGGCAACCGCCGGAACAAAATACAATCAAGATTAACGTCGACGCATCCTTTCTCAACATCTCTTCAACGGTCGGTCTCAGCATGATAGCTCATGATAGTGGGGCTAATTTCATCGAAGCTCAGATCAAGTCCACTAGAGCCAGGAACAGTGAAGAAAGTGAAGCTCAGGCTATCCTTCTTGGAATGGAATGGGCAGCTGATAAGCATTACAGTTCGATTATCATTGAAAGTGACAACGCTAACCTCATACAGCACCTACGCAACAGTCGACACTCTATCCAGTGGCAATCGAAGATTCACATCAAGAAAATCAAAGAGAAATGCAGTGCGTTCGAGGCTATCCAATTTCACCATGTTAAAAGGGCAGCCAACTCCCAAGCAGACACACTGGCGAAATGGTCAAGAAAGTATAGTCGTACTAAAATATGGCATAATATCCCTTATTTTCTTGTTCAGATGTATTGTAAGAACTCTTTGATTCATTAATGCGTTGGTATTTCAACAAAAAAAAAAAAAAAAAGTAATCGGCAGAAATTTAAATTTAAAATCCATTCAAACTTATAAAATAGTTCTAAAAAATGGGGCTTATGAGGTAAGGGGGAAAAGCGAGAGAGAGTTCAAATTTTGTAGAGAGAGAAAATGGCGACGGAGTCGGATGGGGAAGAGAAAGGAAAGATCGTTGGTGGGACTAGGCATTTAGTGGTTGATGATGATCTCCGTGAGATGGCCAAGAAAGCCGCTTGGAGCGTCAGCTCTTGCAAGTCCGGTAATGGCGTCCAATCCCTTCGTGACGACAACCTCGATACCTACTGGCAGTAATCTCTCTCTCTATACCCTTCTTACTCTTCTACTTTACTTAAGTTAGGGTTTCCTTGACATTACAATACTTCACCCATTTCATTTAATTGGGGGTTTTGTTGAAATCAGATCGGACGGGGCTCAGCCTCACCTAGTGAATATACAGTTCCAGAAAAAAGTTAAACTGCAGGTGATTGTTCATCATCTCTTTCAAATCAATTCATTTTTTTTTTCCAGTTTCTTGTGAAGTTTTAATCTTTGATTGATTTTTGTGTTCAACTATGATTTTGACACTCTGGGTATTCTTTAGCTAGTTGTGCTGTATGTTGATTTCAAGCTTGATGAGAGCTATACCCCAAGCAAAATCTCTATTCGGGCTGGTGATGGTTTCCACAATTTGAAGGTAAAACTACATTTTTCTCTACTCAATAATTCGATGAACTTTAGAGCTTACCAACTAAGCTTTTACTTGTATACCTGAGTAGTATGATTATTTGGGTTTTATGATTACTTATCGGTAACACTGTCTATGGTGATTGATTCAGGAGATCAAAACTGTGGAACTCGTGAAGCCCGTGGGTTGGGTTTATATATCCTTATCTGGGACTGATCCTCGGTAAGACACATCTTACCAGTAATTGTAATATACATTAGGTTCTTTACACTCTACATCCTTTTGGTTCACATGCTTTTAGGTTGATAAGTTAATAGCTTAGTTCATATATTTGATTTTGATTTTTCTTCTCTTTCTTTTGTTTTAGCTGAAAACAGATTCAATATGTGAATGAACATACAATTTGTCTTGTTTCAACTTTCAAGTAGCTATAGTTGAAACAGTAGTGCTAGGGAACCAGCTATTGTTGAAACAATAGTGCCGGGGAACAAGAAATTTTCGGCAGACTCTTAGGCAGAAATCCTTATGCGTATATATATTCATGGTGAAATACTATCATAGATTTACATTTGGCAAGGTTTTTGGAAATGTAGAGGAGTTAAACTAATAGTCTAATGTCATCCCGTTTCTTAAGTATCTTCAGTATATCAATGGATCTTATTAAATTTTGGGTGATTCTCGCGAATCGTCCCAAAAGTTGTAGAAATCAAAGGTTTAAGGATGAAATCTAGTATGGTACTTTTGGACCAGTGGGTGTTTCATGCTTGGATAGGAAAAGTCATGTGCAGCTTTCGAGGTTTCCTATGGGGTTAAACGAAAGAAAATAGATAGACTTGCCCAAATTTTGAACTGCTGAGAAACTCTGGATTGTTTGAATAGTTGGTATTCCTTCATATGATAATGTGAAGTTACCGTGAGCAAGCAATTTTTTGTCGATGTCAAACTTGAATTTGTTAGTTTACTATTTACCGTTTTGGTGCAGAGAAGCTTTTATCAACACATTCATGTTGCAAATTTCTGTGTTGTCTAATCACCTCAATGGAAGAGACACCCACGTGCGCCAGATTAAAGTTTATGGACCACGACCGTACGTCACAATCCTATATTGCTGTTGCTTTTTCATCTCGAAAACCTCCTAACTTAACATTTTTATCAATTTTGCAGAAACCCCATACCACACCAACCATTTCAGTTCACTTCAAGGGAGTTCATTACTTACTCTTCTGTGAGATGAGAAAACAGAACAAGCCTTCTTTAGTTCAGTATTACGGGGGGACAACGACTTTTCTTGTATAGTTGAAGTCTTCGGCAATATTTATTGTGGGAATGTTGCAAAACTGTTGTTCCTTTTTTTTTTAATTCTAGTATACGATCATTGATGTTGATTATAAAATTTGCCCAAAGTAAACATTGCCAATAATATGCACATTAGTGATAGAGAAAATAACTCCATCTTCGAATAAAAGAGAAACGTAACTTACAGACACTTTGCGAGTCAGACTGCAAATAAATAAAACGCCTGCACAGACAGCTAAGGAACTTGGTAATGAAATATAACAGAAGTGTAAGAACTTCATCTATGTTCTTGAGCCATGAGTTGAAAATGGCATATCCACGGTGGTGTATTGTCAACTCAAGCAGATTGTAAGAGCTTCTGCAGAAACTGGGGTCGCAGAAATCCATCCATCTTGTTGTATGACTGAGAAAGCTCATTCATTCACAGGCTGGTTTAGTGTCGAAGCTACTCAAGCAGATAGCAAAAGCTTGGAATGCAGAAAGTGGGTATCGATAATCCATTGTGAAGATGTCTTTCCCTATCTTCCCGAATTGTAGTATAACCTTTTCTTGCTCTGCTGCTGAAACCTGATGGGAAGGCTCTACAGCTGCTACGAGTTGGAAGTTTTTAACAGAGGCCACTGTGACCCGACCTCTGAAATTTAGACACCAACACTGTAGCTGTTCGTGCCATCTAGGTGCTTTGTTCTTTAGGACTAGTGCTTCTCCTGCGCCAGGTATCGCCACTGGTGACTCTAATAAACTACTAGATAAAGGAATGATAGTTTCCTTCGATTTAGGAGTATATGAGAGAGGAAATTGTTCGTCAAGTGAGTGCGGAAATGAGGTAGGCGTTGGGGCAGTACCCCCTTCTTGAATTGAAGAGATGGGAATAGAGTGCATAGTACATTGCATTCTCCGGGGACCTCTAGAACGGAGAACATTGAGCTCATACGAGATTGTACCAACGTTGTAATTTCCCGCTGGAACTCTTGGAGACACTTGCTTGGAATGTATTCTACGATTTGATCGGCAATTTGATTGAACTGCAGTGTCATATGGAGGTTGGCTGTCAATAATTGTGAACTTGGTACCGAGAAAATTGGACCTGGTGAAAATTTAAGAAAAAAATGAGATGACATGATGAAGTGAACGGTATTTACTACCAAGAGAACAAGCACAAGTAATAAATAACACTTGCCTCAGTCTACCAATATATGTATTGCTTGCCCGAGAGAAATCGTCGGCAACTAGTGATATCACGAAATCAGTGCTTGTAGCCCTTCTGACCTTTCTAGCAGCAAATAATAATTTCCCATTCTCCCCCAACAATGCTGTATTTCATGTAGATAATTAGTATTGTACAAGACTTGAATAATAAAAATGTGTTTGCTACCACAACTCGAACATTTTCGTTTCCTTTCCTATACTTCATGGAAATTTACAACTTTAGTTTCATTAGGGGTAATTTCGCAACCAAAAGAAGGCAAGAACTGAAACCACACAAACGGGTCCAAGATTCAACAACAAGGAGCAAATTTCACCTTGCGCGGGCTAAATATTGGAAAGACAGTATCCAAGTTAGAGTTGAGGAAAGAATTTCAACTTTATCTGGTTGTTTTCGCACTCCCATTTCAACTCCTTTCCTTTCTAATAAGTGACTTTGAAACTAAAGAAAGACTTCCCTTGACTATTTCTTTCTTTTCATTCCTAACTGTCAAATCAGCTTCGGAACCACACTTCTAAATTTCTAGTTCTAAGGTTCAATAACTCTAGCAGTATCAACAAGAGGAAAATAACAGACTTAAGGTTCCAGAACCCATCACAATGTCAACAAATTTCTAAGACTCTTACTCAACATATGTAGGACAATTCATGAACAAAGAGAACCCTAAGAAATTATCACAACTTACCAGGGGTTAAACCTGTTAGGAAAAATAACCTAATTAACTTGTTCAGGAATATGAAGATAAACGATGCGAAAGTAAAAGTAGAGACACCAAGATTATTTAACGTGGCAAAAAACCCCTCCAAACTAGAAGGTAAAAACCACGGGACCTAGTCCAGAAATCTTCCACTATAATTAAATAATGGGTTACACAACTCTTCACCAAACCTATGGTGGATAAACTGAACAAAGAAACAAAGAAATAAAATCTCTTACTCCTTAGGATTTGAACAAATCCTAGATTACTAAAGGTTGAAGAAGATAACCACAAACTAAATTGCTTCACAAGATTAATAATCTTCTTTTCTTCAAACCAATATTCTGCTCTTTCAATCTCTCTTGAAAGAACCACTTCAGAAATCTCTCTTTCTCTGGCTTCTCTTTGTTCTGGAAGTTGTTGTGTCTAATCTCTTCCCTTTCACTCCCTTTTATAATGATAAATAAGGAGGTTTACCAATAGAAATAGGAATTCCTTTTTAGGTTTGAAAAAATAGAAACTAGTTTCTATTTTTTCCCCAAACAAGGAATAAGGGAAATCCTATTCCAACTAGGAGTCCTTTAATTATAAGGAGGGACCCCAACAAAACCAAGATACAGATGATATGTTGAAGTTGCTCTTTCCCTTCTTATGAAGCATTGTATGGGAGAATCTCGAGGCCCGGGCTATAACAACCAAAAAAAAAAAAAAAACTTCAATTCAAGATCAAATCAAACAAAACCCAGATACAAAATGAAGATCAATCTTCAATAAAATAAGAAGAAGATAACAACCTGCTTCAATAAAATTTCATCTATTCATAAACACATGCTTCAACCTCAGCGGAAATTTGGAGTAAAATCTCCAGGGATTGCTCAGCTCCTCTTGCAATAATTCAGTTCAAGGTTTAGGATCTAGGTTATGAGTATAGTAGGAATTAGGCTCACCATTGGAGACGAATATAAAAGCAAAATTTGATCTTATACATATAGTGTATAAGGCCTTCCCTTTCATATAAAGGTGAACAACTTTATTTTTAATAAACCAATTTGTAATCAAACACAACCTTGGAAAATGTTTCGAGGGAATCATTTTCTAAATGAAAATGTTTCTGAAAGAAACGCTTTCTCTTTTTTTTTTTCCTTTCTCCAATTTGTAATCAAACACAACCTTAATTAATTTTTTTTTTACAATAATAGCTAGACAAAAGCTTGTAATAGGGGAGAATATGTAATTTGATATTTTAGGGATCTTGCGGAGCTTGATTTTACTACAAATCTAGAGGGAATGCCTAACTAATTATAAGATTATAATAATGTAAAACGACAACATTTAAAACAAATATTCCAGGATTTTTTTTTTTAATTTGGTAGTATTTCGGCAACTTTAGTCAAGAGTATGATTTTTGTTATGATAATCTTATATAGTTTCCACGTTAAGTCGTTCAGACTTGTTTACATTTAAATCCCCGTGCTAACGAAAAAGAACAGTGACAAAACTTTTCTAAGACCAATTATTTTAGGCTAGGCTTCAACTTCCTCCACGCGATCGCGTATAGGATGGTTTGTACAATTTGAGTCGCTTAAATAGGTCCGCATATATCTTCACCTCATGTATTCGCCACCTCATCGTCTTCACCGGTGAAGGTCGCCGGCCGCCAATTTCCGGCCGGCGACCTTCAACCATAAACTTTTTTTTTTTCCTTCTCCTCTCTCAGATCTAGAGAGAGAGGAGACCTCCATTAAAGGTCCGAGCAGACCTTCAATGGGTCTGTTCGGACCTCCAATGGAGGTCTGGAACAGACCCTTTGAAGGTCTCCTCTCTCTAGATCAGATCTAGAGAGAGGAGAAGGAATTTTTTTTTTTTTATGGTTGAAGGTCGCCGGCCGGAAATTGGCCGGCCGGCGACCTTCACCGGTGAAGACGATGAGGTGGCGAATACATGAGGTGGCAGAGAGAGAAGTGAGGTGGAGAGAGAGAGCTGAGGTGGAGAAACTATTTTGCTTTCTCCCTAAATAAAATTGCCAAACAAAATTGACCAATTTTTGACCAAGTCTTCACACCCCGGAAACTATTTTGCTTTCCCCAAAGCGCTGGCCAATTAAAATCGTATGTGGGTAGTCACTGTATAAAATGAAGCAGCGACCGACACTGTAACACACTAAGATCAACTAGTTTACTCTCCAGTTTTTTCGTTGAAGTCTGTTTCTGGAAAGTACTCAAATTTGACTAGTAATCGATTTCTAAGTGTCTTCGCAAATCTAGTTAGTTACTTTCAATTATGTAAATCAATAGTTCAAACCACACTAAGAGCATCTCCAATGCAACACTCAACAAAAACTCAATTAATCTAATGTGTCAAGCATGAGTTGAGTTTCTCTTTCCTAGGTTGCACTATTGAGATACTCAATTCAAAATTCATCTCCAATGCAACATTCAAAAAAACTCAACATGTACTTTAGATTTACTTTGGTTCTTATTTTAATATATAAAATGTTGATTTGGACCAATTGAGATACACCAATAAATGTTGAGATACTCAAAAGAAAACTCAACAATGGAGTTTTCTTTTGAGTATCTCAATATTTATTGTTGCCACATCATATTGAGACTCTAGTTGAGTGTTGCATTGGAGAGTGTTTTTTGTCAAAAACTCAAGTAGTCCTATGTGTCAAATTGAGTTTTGTAAGTTGAGTGTTGCATTAGAGATGCTCTAAAAGATATGGCATCTTCCATTTAGGTATGAACTTACCTACAAAAAATAATGGGATTTTCAATTATAATCATTCGGCCACGTGAGACTTACACGGGTAACACTACAAAAATGAAGAGTATTTTTGATGATGCAAAATCGTTAAAAAAACAAAAAACAAATAGAAAAAAGTCTTTTTACGACAGCATTTAAACCACCGAAAATGAAATAAAATCTGTCCTTTATAGTGGTGTAGGAAAAAATAATTCGATAGAAGGTGTCGTCGAAAAAAGTATCCAGGGGCTTTTGTCTATTACGTTGTCAACACCAAATAGCCCCGCAAAAGATTAGTGTAAGAGTTTTGTTGCCCATTTTCATATACACCCAATAGCCATACAAAATACTACACCCTCGTGACGGAATTTTTTTATTTCTGACGGAAAAAAATTAGTGGAAGATTAGTGTCATCGATAATAGATATATCCTCCCAACGATTTACCGCATCAACGATATGTTTTTGACGAAAAGGAGCCAAGCAGTCGTTATCACATAGTATTTTCGACAGCTTTCCTGAGAATCGTCGAATATAGTATTTGTTACGACAGTTCCTTATAAACCGCCATAAAACTTGCATCACAAAAAGTACACTTTCGTAGTGTAGCTAATTATACCATCATTGATTTTCGAGCTACCTTACGAAGTTTTGTTGTAGAATTGATAACTTCCTCCTGTTTCAGTAGGAAATACGAAAAATAGACATCCACAAAAATTAGGTTATCGACTCTCCAAACAGTACTATAAGAATCAACACTACACACCCCACCTGTTATAATACACACTCCCACAATAATGACATATTTTGGTTCACCCATTTGCTCATATAATGTCACTAACAAACTATCCTAGGCTACCTCATCAAAAAAAAAAACTATCCTAGGCAAAAGGACAAGATATGAATATGAGTTCTTCCTTTTCAGTCATTCAGTGTGTATCAAACAAATAGGGCAAGACTTGTCAATGTGTGTATATGGTTTACTTCATCAATCACCCATTATTGAATTAGGGCAAGTATTTGAAGTTGATTTTTCTTTACATTTATATGGTTGGCCAATGGCCATTCACACTTGTAGAATAATACTATTGTTTCTCTTTTCAGGCTAATAACCATGTTCAAAGGAAACCACCCGGTCTCAGGCATGCTCATTTCAATTGACCATAGGCTCTCATTGAATGATGAATTCACTTTAGTCTTCATGACCTGTTCTCTTTCTTTTATTTTTTTTTAATTTTGTTAGTATTTCGGCAACTTTAGTCAAGAGTATGATTTTTGTTATGATAATCTTATATAGTTTGCACGATAAGTCGTTCAGACTTCCTTCACGCGATTGCTTGAAATAGAATGGTTTGTATAATTTGAGTCGCTTAAATAGGTTAGCATATTTTTCCACCAACTAAAAATTGTAGTGACCTCTTAAGAGTAAACCTTCATCTGAACTAAAGAGAGACGCCCAACTAGATCTCCACCCAATCACCCATGTATATATGACTTTATCATTGAACGATTTACTATTCTAGGTTAATTTAGTAATAACAAATTAGTATATTCTTTGCCATGCCATGAATGAGTAAAGAGGAGGCAATGAGTCTTGTTGAGTGGTTTGCTTGTCCAAGTTAGGAGCTCTATGTGTCACTGCACTCTTCTTGTCGAGTTTGTGGATTTAGAGCTAAATATCTCGTTCCGGGTGAATAAGATATCAACGACTGAGGTTTCAGAATAACAAGACGCACAAGATCTAGTAGTGGTAACTAAGAGTCACAAAACTGAAGCTTATAGGCTTGTAATAATCCAGTCAGTGGACATATTGCAGGGATCAGCAATGAAGTTATCTTCTTGAAATTACATAGCCCTCATTACCGGCAGCAGTTTTAAAATTCCTCCATTTGCTTTATCTGCAGTTATTAAGAGATCGAAGTGTACTCTACTGCATTTTCCGAAAGCCTTATGATAACAAAGCGATGATTGCTTGTGATTGGTGCGAGGAGTGGTATCACTTTGATTGTGTTAATCTATGTGGACCAGCACCAAAGACCTATATCTGTCCTGCATGTAATGTAAATGAGACTAATATCTGCCATTGGATCATGAAGACATCAACAACATGTGTCGTTAGATGATGAAGACTTAACATGATATTATCTTTCAAATATATTGTTTTGTATTGTATTTATGAAAGATATAT
>BEHA01000092.1:123498-160931 GCA_002897215.1 Eschscholzia californica subsp. californica | reverse complement strand
TAGAGTTATGATGTATCATTGCAATTCCCATATGTATTGTCACTGTCACTGTATATGTCATCACAAATACCTTTGGCACAATTATCTTTTCTATGATGTCATAAATACCCACGTGGACCATCGCAAACACCTCTGTACTACCAAAATAACTATGTGTAAGTCACAAATACCCATGTGACTGTCAGTAACCATGTAATTGTCCCAAATACCTTCAGCTCTACACCAGTTTTGACAAACATTATTCAAGGTATCATCACAAATACTATTTGACTATCACGATTACCCACTTGACGTCATAGAGACCAATACCCAAGTGGCCATCATAATATTTCTGTTTCCTTAAACAAATACCGATGGTTCCTGTCACAATATACATGTTAACCATCACAAATAGTTATGTTCTGGCATGTACTCATGGCCGTCACAAATACCCAGGCCCGTCATCACAATATCCATGCACCAAATACCCATACTAATGTCACATATACTGCTATGGCTGTTACAAATGTTATGTACCAGAACAATACGCATGTACCATCACAAAATCCATGTACGTCGTCACAAATACCTTATATATATTGACAAAAGTACCTTAAAGACCTTCACAAATACTTTGTGTACCATCACAATTCACAACTACATTATACCATGACAAATACCCACATCTACCATCATACAATACCCACTACCGTCACGAATTACCTTAAATAACAAATACTTCGTAATGTCACAAATACCTTACACAATATTGGCGTGAGAGCAAAACTGTCTCTGCCATCTAAACTAATGAAATCATCAATCTCCTCCCTAAACCTTGAAGAAAAATGTATCCATTTCCTCAAATCAACTACTCATATTCGTCATTTCTACCAAATTCTTTCCTTCTTTTTCACAAGTGGCTTCAAGAACTCCAGCTTTTTCTCTACCAAGCTAGTTGATTTCTGCAACTCATGCAATCAAATGGACCTTGCTTCTTCAATATTTCACCAAACCCCACATCAAAGCTCCTTTCTTTGGACTTCTATGATCAGGGGATTTGCCCAAAATCAACAAAATCATCAATCAATTCTTTACTATTCTCATATGCATCAAAATGGTATTGAAGTTAACCATCTCACCCACCCTTTTGTTTTAAAAGCCTGTAGTAATTTGAAGAATGTATTAGAAGGTGAACTGATTCATACCCATATTGTAAAATTAGGGTTTACATCTGATAGTTATGTTCTAAATGGTCTAGTTGATTTTTATACAAAATGTGAATGTGTTCATGAAGCAGGGAAGGTGTATGATGAAATGCCTCAGAGAGATGTCATCTCTCATACTTTAATGATTTCTGGGTATTTTAGTGTTGGTGATTTGATTTCAGCTCAATCAGTTTTTGAAAGAGTTGAAAGTGCTGATGTTGTTTTGTGGAGTGCAATGATAGCTGGTTATGCTCAGAACGAAGCTCCTGAGAAAGCTTTAGAACTGTTTCATCAAATGCAGAAAGATAATGTGAAACCAAATCAAGTAACATTAGTTAGTGTGATTTCTGCTTGCTCACAATTGGGAGATGTAGAAATGGGACGATGGGTTCATGATTTAATGGTTAGGGATGGCATCGAAATCAATACAATTGTCTTGACATCGTTGTTAGATATGTACATAAAAAGTGGATTTGTCGACGAAGCTCGTGAAATTTTTAGACGAATGCAGAGTGGTAGAGACATTGTGTCATGGAATTCTTTGATTAATGGGTATGCCAAGAATGGTTATGCAAAGGAAGCCTTGGAAGCTTTCAAAGAAATGCAGAAGATGGGGTTAGAACCTAGTAGAGTTACATTTCTTAGTGTTCTTTCTTCATGTGCTCAATTAGGAGCTCTTAAGAAAGGAAAGGAGATTAATTATCTAATAAATGAGATGGGAATCAAAACTGATATTTCAATACAAACTGCTCTCTTTGATATGTATACGAAATGTGGGAGCCTTCTAGATGCGTACCGAATTTTCAGTAGAATTCATCAAAGAGATGTTGTTGCTTGGAGTGCTATGATTAATGGGTTTGCTTCAAACGGGCATTTCGATGAAGCAATTTCGTTGTTTGGGGGAATGTTGAAAAATGGGAATTGCCCAAATGAGGTTACTTTTGTGGCTATACTAATGGCATGTTCACATGGAGGTTTAGTCCACGAAGGGTATGCATTTTTCAATTCAATGACTAGAGAATATAATATTATACCTAAAATTGAGCATTATGCGTGCATGGTTGATCTTCTAGGTAGAGCAGGATTGATAGAACAAGCTAAAAAGTTCATCGATAACATGCCAATGGAACCTGATAGAACTGTTTGGGGATCTTTACTTGGAGCTTGTACAACCCATAAGAACACCGTTGTTGGGGAATTCGCAGCTAAGCAACTCGCAAAATTGGAACCATCGAATGACGAAAATTACGTGTTTTTATCGAACATATACGCGGGCACAAAAAGGTGGGAAGATGTTGAGAATACAAGAGTGACAATGAAGCACAATGTTTCACAAAGAACCCCTGGGTACAGTTGGATTGAAGTGGAAAGAAAGCATAATGAAGTTGTCGAATATGAGTGAATCAGAAACGAATTTGACAGTAGTTGCTCAATAAGACCATGTAATTGCCAATTCATGCCATCTAGAAGATACCAGGTTCAAATAGCAAAAGGAGTCGAATGGGTAATGAGAAAGGTATCATCGTGCTCGTCGAACAAGAGATAATAGAGAGCACACTCACTGGTGGGATGACATAAAACATAGGAGGTAAAAATATCAACTTATATATTTCGATTTGCTTATACACAAAAATATTGCTAGCTAAAACTTCAAAATCATATAGCTTAATCGTTGTCTTCTCCACGTTCATACATCTATATTTAAGAATCAGCCTCACTAGCAATCAAAAGCTTTACTTCTCAATGTTGACTTGTAACTGGGTATCTTGGTTTTAAATTCGGTGCTCTCTTGAGTCCTGACCCTTTGAGAGACTCTTTTAGTCGTTTTCACATAGAATGTGCTCTAATGGTACTTTCACCCACATTCTCTTCAATTTATTTACGCACTTCCGTTTTGCATTATAATCAAGTTTCTTAACTTTCAGAAGAAACTTTGAAAAGTTTAACCAGGGGTAAGTTTCGAACCATTATCTAAGATGATAGTACCTTAAGACCACATGTTATAGACATTCATGGTGATTTATACAACTAAGTTATGATAACTTGTACTTTGAACTCTTCTTTTCTCTTCCTTGTTTAATAGGGATGTGATGGATCAATACTGCTTGACAATAGCACAAGGGTACGTACCATCTAACTATATAATCGCGATTTCTCTACGTCGACTATGTCAATTTTGGTGTCCTAGATCTAGAACTTGATCAAACTAGTTCCAGTTCAATCATAATTCTTATATGATATCTATCAAGTATCAACACCCAAGGACCTAAGTAGTAGTTTCTCACATTGAGAACCATTAGAAGAAATCTGCTGGTAACCAACATAAACCCCTAAGTATATATTGGGTTCAATCATTAAAAATTGTTGTTGCCTTATTTGGTGGAATTATTCAAGTAATCATGAAGGTGATGTACTAGATTATCTTCACTTTTAGGGTTGAATCTACACCATTGGATGAATGATAGAGTAGCTCTTAAGTGTAGATTATTAAAAATACTTGAAAGGGTTTTTTTCAGACAAATATATACTTTCAGTTTTTCTCTTGTTTTTCCACCTGCAAAGTGTAAACTACTATGCTCTGTTTTCTATTTTATTTTCTAACTCTGCCTTTTGCCCTTTACTCTCTCTCTCTCTCTACTTTGTGCTTTACCCACTTTCTTTCTTTAGGTTTACACTGGTAAACTCCATAACTTTCTACAATTCAAGTATCGGGATTCCAGCTGCTTTTATTTTCAATTCTTAATCCTTTATCCCCTTTAAACCTCCCAAACTCTCATCTTTCACCTACCCTTTTCTGATTACTCCTAAAATCACAAAACCCATGAACTAATTTCTTCAATTTGATCCTTAATTTCAAACCCTAAATCAAGAGAAGAAGTAAAAAAAAAAGTATATCTTTTTGGTTTCACCAATCTTGATTTCTAAAATGTCAGTCCCAGTGGATCAACAAGAACAATTAGCACCACCCATGGGTTTATCAGAACAAGTTAATACAAGTAGTCAGTCACATCATGGATCAATTGGAAGTGTAATTGCTGTTGTAGCTGTAATTGCAGTATTAGGGTTTATAGCTGGAATGGTTGGAAGAATTTGTTCAGGAAGAAGAGTTAGAGGACTTGGGCAATACGATTTTGAAAGTTGGGTAGAAAGAAAATGTTCTTCTTGCATTGATGGAAGAATTACTCCACCACCATCATCAATTAATACTACTACTACTACTAGTACTAGTTCTTCCACTGACTCTGTTCCAGTTGCAGCAGACCCAGTTGGTATTCCTGATGAAGAAATGAAGGAAACAGAATAATCTAATTAAAACTTAGTTGTATTATTTTTCTTTAGATGTTTGTTAATCTCAATTCTCACCTCTGTGAATGTGCCGGGATGAATCTCATATCTATTGGTATAATAAGGGTTTAATTTACATATATGAGGCTTAATTGTCTCTGAGGTATCAGTTGTCATAGAAATGATTCCATATGGCCAAAACTGGTAGCCCTCAGTGCATCTACTCCGCAATGCAGAGGTCTCAGGTTTGCTCCAATGGAAGTGCAAATCTAGGAATATTGAATTTAGGTATAAATAAAATAGTTTATGTGGGTTTTTAGATCATTTAGTTTCGTCGCCTTTAGGCCATTAATTTCGCCGACTTTAGGCCAATAGTAATTCAACTATGTTCATGCTTATTATATTGTATCGATGTATCAATCCCTTTGTAATGACCATTGTTGTCAATTTTCAAACAAAAAAAAAATGATTGCATATCCAACCGTTGGACGTGGATGCAATTTAATAAAAAAATTATCTATCCGATGGGTGAAAAAAAATTCCTTTGTTTCGCCTAAGCTAAAACTTCTCTCTCTCTAACCCACTGCTCCGACGAAGAAAGAGTTCCTTTCGTGGGAGATCCCTTCATCTCAGACGAAATGGTAGGTTTCAGGGGAATTCTACAAGGAGGGTTTCCGATGAATTCTACGAGGAAGACTTCGGGTGAAACCCTCCTCGAAAGGTTTTTGCCCATTTTCCACGAAATTGGCCACGGAATCCTCATGACTTCTGCCTGAAACTTTCCTCATTCATCTCAGACAAATGAGGTTCCGACGAAAGAGACCATTCCATTTGTCAGAATAGTGATGGAGAATATGAGGAAGAGCCAACCTCTTACATAGAGAGATCTAGTAGAAACCGAAGGAAAGATATAGAGTGATTTATGTGACAGAGAAAGAGATGAGAGATTAAGCCGATAATAAGGAGACGAGAGAATCATTTATGCTCCGGAAGATAGATTATGATGAGACATATTTTCATTTTTGGTACAACATGACGAGCCATATTTGACATTCAGGTATCCACAGTAATTCGGTAAAGAAAACTTGTTTAAAATTGCCTGAAAATAAAGAAAATTTATATATGATTGTGGTACTGAGATATTTAATAAAACTCACAATTTTTTTTTGAAATTTTATATTTGAAAAAAATATTTTTATTTTATCGACATGAATAAGGAGACAAATTGAATCAATTTTGAAATCGGACAATGGTATTTTCCGAATGTCACGTGCATTACAGGTGACATTCTACCAAGTACGTACGTTTTTTTTATAATTTTGTTTGTGGGAGACAGGCCCTCGTGCCCTCATCTCATATTTCCATTGTAAAGTAGTACTTTTGTAGGTAGTAGTATTCAAAAGGACTATAAACATGATGGCTTCTTTAGTGCACGGTTGCTTTTGTTTCACATTTTTATACTAAATTTCTTTACTAGATCTTACTCTTAAAACAAAAACAAACTTTTTTTCTCATAAACTATCATGTTTGTTTTATACGGTTTCTTATATGAATTACTACCATTTAACTCCAAAATGATACCTCTATTATAATTCTCCCGTAACCACATCACAACGTACACACTTCAACCTTCAATCAATCCAGAAATGTTTACGTAGATAAATAACAATAACACCAACACATATCAAAAGTTTCTATTTTCAATTGATCATACGATTTGTGGTTCTTTTGTATACATTAAACACAAATCTCATTTATTGATCCTAGTAATAGGATTCAATTCTCTTAAAATTTCTCTTTTTCGGCTTATGTTTCTATCAAAGATGATTTTTTGCTCGGTTGTTGGTCTAATTTTAGGTAGACATAAGCGAAGGTCTATAGGCGCTCCAAAAATTTACCTTAAGGCTACCATCTCTTTTAGCGCCCCTAGAACAGGGCAGTCCAAGGCACATGGAGTAGGTCTTTCAAGTGTTAAGTTTGCAAAGTTCGGACTCAGGTAAACCTAAATGCCGTCGAATTGCCCATGGGCAGTGGTAAGAGGGGCGGGTCTATGACATAATTTGGAGGGGCCTATAGACCTTCCCGGTTGTTCTTCCATTTGGTGCCCTTTCTAGTAGACGTGTCTAGTCTCTTTGTTTTATTTTGAGAAAGCGACTGCAGTCCAGGTTAGTCTTCTTTGTTAATAACGTGTGAAACAGTTCAATGTGACGGGAATTTTGTAACGAACATAGGTCCCTTCTTGGCACTCCGAAAATTTGTCATTCACTCTTAGGGCCCTACAGACAGGCCAGACTGGGAGCTACTCGGGTTGGCTTGAGTTATTTGTTGTTTTAATCCAACACGAATTAGGCTCACTCAATCTGTATGCCCTCGGAATGCCCTGACTGTGGGTCGCTAATAGTAAGGGTGGGCCTGTGACAATTTTCTGGAGCGCCTACAAGTCCTTTCCCGTCTAAAATCTCTCTTGGAAAGTTTTAAACGCACCCCCAAAAGTGTTATTGGCGCTCCCCCAAGAGTTTTATAGTGAAATTGTATAAAAACATACCCCAAGAATTCCTCTACTCTCAACTTGTCTCAACCCAAACAACCTCAAGTTTCTCTCTCTCCACTGTCTTCTATCTTTCCTTCTCTCTACTCTATGGATCATAACACCAATGAAATCATAACACACCCAATGGAAGGGCCGCCATTAATAGAAAGATGTTACCATTGTGACCCAGACATACCAGTTGACAATACATCTTTTCCATTCATGACTAGAGCACTAGTTAATGGGGAAAAAATCTGTGATGTTAGGGTTTGTATGGGTAATGTCTCAAATTTTGTATCTCCATTAGTAATTCAAAAACTCAACCTAGAAGTAACTCCTCATCCTTCTCCTTATTATGCTGTTCCTATAATAACCCAAGATCAAAAATTGATTACTACCCAATGTCTTGTTCCTATCACTATTGGTAATTATTATAAATCTGAAATCTTATGTGATGTTATGGAAGGTTTAATCTGTCATATATTATTGGGTATGTCATGGTTATCTGATAATGAAGCTGAATATCATGCTTGCCCTAATTGCTATGTTGTCAAACACAATGGGGTTAGAATTACTCTTTCTTCATTGGATTTTGTTCCAAGATCAACTCCAATTCATGTTTCAGGAGTTATCACAAGAAAAGAAATTAAGAGGAAGAGTTGATTTATGATGGTGGTGGTGGTGAGAGATGGTAGTTTTTGTTTTTTATTTTGAGTCATTTGGATGGTTTAGGGTTTTAGAGTTTGAAATTTAGATTGTGATATGAAGAGACAAATTTATCAATTGATAAGTACTATTTTTTTGTTTTTTTATGTTCTCTCTTTGTTTATATTGCTTTTCTCTTAAGGGTTTAGGGTTTAAGAGTTTGAAATCTAGAATGTTATATATATGAAGAGACAAATTTGTGAAATTGAAGAGTACCGCTTTTTTGTTTTCTATGTTCTCTTTGTTTATATTGCTTGCTCTTCTTGGTTAAAAGGGAATTACACTAGAAACATATCTTGTTGATGTTATGGAAGATATGGATTTTTGTCATATATTTCTTGGTGCTTCATTCATGGCTAGAAAATTGAGATGATGTTCTTAGTTGTGGTCTAAATCAGTACAATATTACTCATAATAATGTTAGATTCAATTACCCATCTTGGGTTTTTGTTCCTAGCTCAAACCCAATTTGTGTCTCTGGGTAAGTATATTAGGAGAGAAACCCTAGTATGACACTTTTAGATTTAGGGTTTAAGGTTTCAAAGTTTTGATCATTTTGGAGTACTAGTTCAGCAGAAAAGTCTAGGGTTTCGTTCTTGTAGTATTGGAATAATGTTGTATAAACTCTATGTAATCAGAGTTTAGGGTTTCAAAGTTTTGTTCTTTCTGGAGTACTGGTTCAGTAGAAAAGCTTTGTTATACAGCATAAAGCTGCTTCGTTCTTCAGTATACCGAAGCTAAAGCTTCAAAAACAGCAAATAGTGAAGAACATGGATAAATTTGTGAAGAGTTTCTATATCAATTTTAAGGTTGAATAGTAAAAGGATCGAGTATCTCCTTATACCTTCCAGGAACAGTACAGAATTTTACATATCGGGCACGTTGAGATTCCTAAAGAGATCCGGAAGATGGGCATTTGTAAGCTTGGTCCTCTTGCTGATTTCACGCGCTTTGATTTTCTTTCCAGACGAAGAAAATTTTGGATTTACATTCTCTGTGTTCATGTCATAGAGCTCATCTTCATCTGCCTTTAAATCAGTCGCCAGTTCGTTTTCTCTGTAAACGCCATGAATTATCTTGTCTAACTTGCTCATAAGCTCGGTGTCCTTATCAGAAAACTCATTGACCTGGTCAGATAATTCGTCAATATAGTCTATCAAGTCTTTCTTCACTGATTTCAGCTTCATGAGTTCATCAAAGAGAAGTTCTTTCTCAGCTTCGAGCTTCTCGGTAATTGCTTTTGAAGTTCTCAGTTGGTTTTCAAGTTGACCAATAACCTTTTTAGTCTCCAACTGAATATGCTCTTCTTTTTGCTTCGAGCAAGACAATGATTTCGCTTGGAAATCCAATTTATTTCTTAAATTGTTGATTTCTCCTTCCATTTCGACGATAATCAAGCTCTTCAACTGAATCTGTAGTTCACCCACAGTTGCAACTTCTGTGATCTTCTTCCAAGCTTCATGAATTGACATTATGCGGTAACTGAGATCCTCTATTAACTGGGTTTTCTCTCTTATAACTAGGAGAAGTCTATCTCTATCTTGCTCCTTCGTTTGAGTAAGGACGGCAGCTTCGAACTCTCTTGCCATGAAATCATTCTCCAAACAAGCAATCTGTTGCTGTAAATTGCATATATTCTTCTCCTTTTCATCTAGAGTCTGAAGAAGAATTCCCTCTTTCTCTTGCTCGGAGATATTCCGTGCCTCCATTTCAGCCAAAGCCATAGTTTCTCTCTCTAGTTCATTCTGGAGTAACACAACCTGTTGTTGTAGATCGTCGACGATTTTATCTTTTTCTTCTGCCTTCCTAATAAGAGAGCCATTCTCTTGCTCGAGCATCTGCTGCATCTCAATATGTGCTAGCAAAGAATCTTCCATTTCTTTACGAGATTCATGATTTTCTTTGAGACAAGCTTTCAGACGTTCAGCTACAGATTTCCATCCATCTAACTCGAATCCTGTCTCACTTTCTTCACTGGTTCTTTCCTGCAATTCTTTATTTGCTTCATCTAAAGCATCAGAAACTTTTCCTAAATCTTCTCTTACTGAATTTTCCATATACGAAGCTTGTTTCTTTAAGTGTAAATGCTGCTGAAATGATTCTTCAAGCAACCCTTTACACCTTTGGAGCTCTTTCTGCATCAAAATGCATTGTTGGTCAATTCCATTCAATGACTCAATCTTCTTCTCTAATGACAATATAATCTCGCGACTTTTTTCGATTTCATTGAAGGCTTTCGCCAAGGAACTATTCTTCTGCTCCAACTGCTCTATCAGATCAGCTACTCGTATATCTGTCTGGGAATTGTTCATTTCTTTTCCAACTTTCAAATTTGAGAAATCTGAGTGAGCATCTGAATACCCCGATTTATATACCATAAGCGACACGGACATTTCTTCATAATCAAGCTTTAACTTTAACATCTTAGAATGGTAATCTTCCAAATTCATCTGTAGTTCCTGCAATTGTTTATCTTTGCAATCTAATTCAGATCTTTGGTTAGTTAAATCCTTCGCTATTTTTTCAAGTTGAGAACTCCATTCAGCTTCTCTGAGTTTCATATTTTCATAACATTCCTTGTGTACTTGTTCCAAATTTCTAAGCTTGATACGCAACATCGAAAGGGAAGAAGCAGCTCCAGATTCTTGAATCTGGGCTTCTCGCTGTTCTTTAAGAGACTCCTTCAACTCCCGATTCTCTTCCTCGAGAAGCCTAATTTTGTATTCCATCTCTTTACAAAGGGTTTGCTTAGTGCCCAACGAAGTTCTAAGAGATGCAACTTCTTCCTCCCTCCGAGTCATCAAGCTTTCAATCTTCGACTTTGCTTCTTGGTAATCTGCATAAACATTCTCATAACATGCTCTTGATTCAGATACTTGAACTTCGAGCAATTTTCTTCGAGTTTGTTCGTGTGCTAGAGCTTGGTTACACATTTCTAACCTCACTTGAAGGCTTTCGGAGATTCTAGTCTGAGAATCCAAACTTGACTGCAACGAGGAAATTTCATTAACGAGGATTGATTTCTCTTTCTCCGATTCCTTCTTACTCACACGAAACTGTTCTTGAATCTTATCATGAGCTTCTTCGAGATGTTTGAACTGTTCTCTCTTCCATTTAAGCTGATCCTTGAGCTTCCCATTTTCCTCTGCTACTTCCATAAACATGTCCAGTTTCTGTTCCTTAGATTCATTACCCCTTTGCTCTACTTCTAAACACTTCTTTTGTGAAACATTTAGACGCGCCTTCAGACTTTCGATCTCCTCTATATACTTTTCGATCTTCTGCTCGTGATCGATGCTTTTCGCATTTGCCTCATCTAAAGCACCCAACAAATCTTTGTTTTCCGCTTCCAATTTCTGCAACTTTTCTCCATAATCAGTTTTTAATTTCTCACTAGAAGAACTCAGATGAGTAAGAACAGATTCTTTCTCATTCAAACTTTTTTTAACATCTTCATACATTTTCTTAGTGACTAAGATTTCCTCTGTTCTTACATTTATTTCTTCTAATTGCCTCTCAATCTCTAGTTTTGCTTCTTTGAGTTGGACTAATTGTTCATTGTGAATTTTCCTCAAATTCTCAAATAAATCCGCTTTAATTCGATAATCAGCAGTAATCTTCTCCTTTTCAATTTTAACATCCTCTAGCTCTTTGTAAAGCTTCTCCATTTCTTTTGATTAACAGTAATGATATAAACAATCTGAAAGAAAACAAAAATTGAAAACTGAAATCACTAGATTATCCCATAAACCCTAAGCATTCCATAAAACCTAAGTTGATTATCAGTAATCTCTCTCTCTCTCTCTATATATATATATATATATATATCTATAAAATGCAGAGGAATTTCGAGAATTTTCGCGATTGACAGAAAAAATTTAAGAAAAGTAGGGCAGAAAAAGGATCAAATTTGCTAAAATGATTCGAACGAAAACCCTAGATGAGAAAGTTCATGAACAGAAATGGAACTCATAAACCTGAAGTACCTGTTTGTAGACGCCTGAGACGGTGATTTAGGGTTCCGATCGATGAGTGAAGAAGCGAGGGAAATCTTCTCAAGTTTCAGGAGGAACTCGTTGGAAAGGCGGAAATTTCTTTTTAAAAGTTTGAATTTCGTCAATTTAACGGAAGTTAGACGGCGTTAATTTAGTTTGAGGTGCCAAAAGCTAAATGGACTAACTGCACTTATGGATACAGGGTGTGAATATTGGGTTGGGGCGCCAATAGTAGTTTCTACCTTCGTCGGCTTTCGGTGCTATACTAGACCAAGCAAGAGCAACGAATAAAGCGTCGGAAATCCGTCCAAGCCCGTATGAGCTCTTTCTATTTCCGTCAACTTTCGAGTTGAATAATATCAGGCAAGAGCAGAAACAATGTCCAGAATCCGCCCAAGTTCGTACGAGTGCTTTCTATCTTTGTCTGCTTTCAGGTTGAATTGCGTCGAACGATAGCAAAACAGAGTACCCAAAATTCGTCAAAGCCCGTCAGTTTTTTCCTGCTACTCTGAGCAACGGGTGCAGTTCTTTTTATTTCCGTCGGCTTTCTGGTTGAATCTAATCAAGAAAGAGCAAAAACAATGTCCAAAATGTTGAAAGTATCACCATCAAACTCTCCTTCATCTTCTAGAAGGTTCTTTCTAGAGAATTCTTTCACTAGAATTATCCTTAACTATAAAAATATCTAGTATCTAGATTATTATTTTATTAGTGTATTCTAGAAAACTACTTCTAGAATAATGGTTCTACAACTTTCTAGAGAAGCTTCTAGAAAGTATCTTACATACTCTAGAAATATCATAGGACTAGTATAAATACCTATGTAACCCTTCTCATTTGATCATTACAAGATCAAGCAACTTGAGAGGTTGTCTATAAGTGAGAGTATATAAAGAGTGAGTGTGGGTGTAGTTAAAAAGAGTGTTTGAGTTGTGAGTCATAAGTCTATAAAGCAAAGTGTTTGTAATTATCTTTGAGAAATAAAAGTATACATTTCAAAGATAAAGTTCTCATCTCAAAGACATTATTTTCAACACAAAATCCAAGCAAGCTTGTATGATTACTTTATATCTTTGTTGGCTTTTTGGCTTAATAGTATCGAGCAAGAGCAAAACACAGTATCCAAAATCCACCCAAGCCAATGTTCTTCGGCTACTCGAGCAATGGACGGAGTTCTTCGGCTACTGGAGCGACGGGCGGAGTTCTTCGGTCAAGGTTGATTTGTTTGGACGGGGATGATTTAGTGGTGGTAGCATGTATATCTTTCCATTAGAGAGACCCCAGATTTGAATCATCCCGGAAAACTTCCCTAGGAGATAAACACTAGGCCCAAACCCTAATTATTCATTCAAATAGTACTAGTCTGAAGACTCTTCCAGTCTATCCACTGAAAAGGAACATTAAGAGTATCCATCTTCCAGGATCAAATTAATCAAAGATGAAAAATTGCATAATGATTTTTTTTCTCCTATCTACTATATAACTAGAGTCACTCAAAATGCTTATCGAGATGGCAAGTCGACTTCACTATGCATCTAATGGTATGCGTAAACTGCTCGTGGACGTCGTGAGTGATATTGATGTTTATGCCATGTCAAGTTTGTTGATCCAAAAACTGAGTTGATCAGCTACACATTCAGAACCAGTTGATCCATATGAAGAGAATTTCTTGACTGAATTCTCTACACCAAGATACTCATAAACATCCTCTTCGAATATCGGATTTATACTTCTCATCTCGTTGAGGGTCAAGTCCTGGAGCTGGCAGTTCTTTGACACGCATAATGCGACTGCTCTTCCGACTATATCATGTGAAGTCCTAAATGGTACATTCTGCATGAAAGGAAGAAATGAACAAAATCAGGGTTAATCTTCTTCAAGAACAAAGATTGAATGCTCGTTAAAAAAATTAGCCTCCAGTTTATAAAGAACAACGAGCCTTTTTCTCGCATAAAGATTAGACATGCCTTGTTTACTAGATAATCAGCAAGTGTAGTGGCATCAAGATGACCAGCTGGTAAAGATTTCTGAATTCTTTCACGATTAAACGTAATATTCTGTGCAAACTCTGTTGATACTTCAAGCATTCCAGTGAGTGTTTTAACACTGTCGAATAGAGGTTCCTTGTCTTCCTGCATCAAGTGATAAAGATCTTTTACTTTCAAGAGCATATAGTGAATCGAAAAAGAGATCACCAGGGAAGTGTGCCAGAGCCCCCTGGAATGTCCCGACTCATTTGGCGATGGTGGGTAGGAGCAGCTGTTTCAAAACAGGTCGTGTTGGGCCAGTGGTCCGCTTGAGCACGGTCATGGCCCGTTGGTAACCGCTACTTGGCCATAAATGTGAAAGAAGTTTGTATATGGGAAGCCCTACCTGTAGATCGCGATTATAAGCTTGTGGGAGTCCTTTGCAAAGTACAAGAAGGGTTACGAGGTCTCCAACAACTCTCGCGGATTTTCCACGAACGAGTTCCATTGGGTCTGGGTTCTTCTTTTGAGGCATGATACTACTACCAGTAGAGACTGAATCACTTGGGGTGAGGAATCCGAATTCCTCTGATGCCCATAAAACCCATTCTTCGCCAAGTCGAGAAAGATGAATAGCTGCTATTGAGTTTGCTGACAAGAATTCTAGAACAAAATCTCGGTCTGAAACTGCATCAATGCTGTTAAACTCAAGGAAATGAAACTAGTCAGTTGAGTGAAGAAGATGCTGGGACTCATGAAAACAATCTAATCTTCGGACGAATTCCCCAGTATGTATTTGAACCAGACTATAACACAAAACAAGCGAATATGACTTCCCTCAGAAGGTACATCTAAAACTTTATTGAACTCTATACTGCTGGTAGTTCCGCCTTGGGGACTCCATAAACGGCAAATGGATGATAGTTACCATACGAAGAGTTACATTTACATGAGCGATGGCAAATACTGCAGAAGAGCTATTGTGCCGATATTTTGGAAACAGTGGCTACAGAGGCTCGAGATAGAATTACCTGTTTCTCATGGGTGCAGTAAAGCCCAAAGCATCGGAAGTCATAAATCTGTCGATAGGGAGGCCAGTACCCGCCAATGCACATGCTCCTAGAGGGCAGACATTCAGCCGACCTCGGGCATCTACTAAACGCCCAGCATCTCGTTCTAGCTACAAAACATCGACATAAGTGTCTCACTTAACAACTCATTAGTTTAAGTGTTCAACAAACAAATGTCAACTACCAGCTATGCATAAGTGGGTATTCTGATTAGTCGACAAAAGGAAGTAATATAACTTATGAAGGCAAATAAATTATTAAGCAGATAGTGCCTCAACTTTCCAGCACTAAAGAGACGAGAAAAATCTTGACCCAGATGGAACAAGTTACCAGATGAAACAATACGGGTTGAAAATCAGTACATTTGCGAACTGCTCCATCGATCTATTCAAATTCTCAATATTTGGCGAAAAAGTTGAACAGAAAATCATCAATTAGATAGTAGAATCAATTTAAACCTGCTCAACATATGACAAGAGAAGATGTTGGAGTAGAACAGGTTGAGCTCGTTGTAAATGTGTATAGCCAGGAACAATAAGACCTTCATTTCTTTTAGCCAGCATTACTAGAGAAACCTGCAAATTACACGACAGAATTTTTCAAAGGACGAGAATAACAAACAAAAGATATCTCAAATGCGCTACTTTGATGACAAAGCTAGAAGGTCCTAAAACTGTTGTTACTTCGAGGAAATAGTGTTCCGACATAAAGTAAGAGCAAAATAACAAACCGAATAGTAAAAGGAAGAAACGAATCAAACCTGTAGACGTTTGATGGACAAAAGAATCTTATCTATAGCATCGCGACACCACAACCGAAGATCTGTTACAACTTGATCGTTACGGCTCCTAGCTGTATGAAGCTTTTTTGCAGGTTCACCGATCAGATCAGTAAGTGCTGCTTCAATGTTCATGTGAACATCTTCCCTATCTGTTCTCCAAACAAATCCACCAGCTTCAATGGTCCTCTCTATTTCATCAAGACCTTTTAGTATGCTATCCCTATCACTAATTGTCATCAAGCCCTACAATTTTCGAAATTAATTAGCAAACAAAGAAACCCATAACTTATAGAATCATGTCTTTCGAATTTATGCAACTTCTTTCTACTATTCTCCCTAACCAAAAAGTCGATAAACATTTCATCTTTTTAAGTTCATCTTAGCCAATCAAACTATGAACTTCAACCTTCAACTGTCTATTCTACATTTACCTTCTCATAAAATGCCATGCACATTCAAAAGGAATTCCCCACACCAAAAATCTATTAAAAATAATTAAAACCCACTTGCAACAATGTAAGAATGAAACCCTAAATCCAAAAAGCTTCAACCTTTGCATAAACCCAAGTATGTTATTATACTAAACTTCACATTGAACTATGAAATAATCTTTTCTCTGACTCAGAAGAACAAAAAAAGAGGGAAACCCCATTTATCATCTTCCATGAATTTTGAAGTCTTCAATACCAATTAACACATAAACCCTAAACCCTTAATTACAAATTAACACCTCAAGATGAAAAATGGGTGGATGAAATTAAACATGTAAAATGAAGTTCAAACCTGATGAGCAAGCATTGAAGCATGAGCCCTACTTCCCAATATATCCTGCTTATATAAAGCTTTATCATAAGAAATCGACTCACTAAATTTCTCAACAGAATCTGTAACACTTTCTTCAAATCTTCCTCCCCATAATTTAACCTCTTTTGGGTTTTGTTTATTCACTGATAAATCTTTCATTGAGTCTTTCATGATTTCAGAAGAAGTACAAGAAACCCTAAACTTGTTTTCTTTTCTTCTCAAGAATCTGGTTTGATTTTGAGGGTTAGAGATTGTTGTTGTTCTATGTTCTAGTAACAGTAGTTGTGAGTTCATCAAGGTAGACATTGTCTCCGTCTCTTTCTCACTCTATACTCTTTAAGCCTTAGAGATCGACTAATGAGAGATAAATTTAGGTTGTCTGCCCTTAAAACTTAAAAATGTATCATTTTTGAAAAGGGGTTTTATTAGGCCGCGGTTTTGGGGAATAAAGAAAAATCTCCGGGGAATAAAGTGATTTCTATTTTGAGTCTAACAATTGAATTTCTTGTCTTTTAATCCCTAATCTTCTTTCCCCAAATCTTTCTTCTCTCTTATTCTTTTTCTCTTTCTTATGTTGCTCCCTCTCTCTCCTATCTCTCACTGTGAGAACAATCTTTATCTCTTTCTCTCTCTCTAGTTGTATACCCCTCTCCCTCGCGATCTCTCTATCTCCCTCTCTTTCTTAGCGTCACTCTCTCGTTCTCCTGGTCTCTCTCTTACGAATCTGAGACCATCTAGGGTTTTGGGATCCATAGAGATCTAACAGAATGAAGCCTGAGGGAAATTTAAGATTCTACATACCCAATACAAGAATGATCCTACACACCCCTTGAACTTCAGAATTCTACAGAGATCTGGTGAAGCTTGATTTGTAGATCTCCCATGGTCATGATCCATAGTGAAGTTTGGGGCGTTCACTTCATCAGTTTTCTCTTCTCTAATTTTTTGTTTCAATTGATTTCTCATTTTATTGTTTGTAATTTAATTTAATGATCAAACCTTATTAAAAATTTAATGGTCAGTATTAGTTCATCTGTTTGATGGTGAAGTTTAAGGGACTTTATTATCCAGGTTACTAAATTTGATTTATTTGAAGTTGATATCTTACTAAACCTAGTTTTAATAAGTCCACATTCACTTTGATGGGAAGAGTAAAATTTTCATTGTTTATTTGACAATAGTGAGATCTAGAGAGAGACATAATTTTTTTTTGACACTCAATAGGAGAGAGAGAGAGAAAAAACTAAGATACAGGATGAAGAGGAGAGAGGGAGGAAGAGAAGGAGATGAAAATTAAGGACTTAAGTTTAATCAAATAAATATTTGGACTAAAAAACAAATATGCCGCCTAAGTCTTTATTCCCCGAAGATTTTTCTTTATTCCCCAAAGTCGCGGCCTTTTATTATGGGATGACGTGGACCGACCTTCTAGCCATTTTTGTAACTTACCAGAGAAGAATGTCTAACCTCTGAAGAAGAGCACCATACTCCGCCTCGTTATCGATGTGGAATTGTTTACAGTTCACCCCCCAAGACCACATCAAAGTAGAGCGAATCGTGCAGATAAGTGGTATGGGATGATGTGAACCATCCTTCTAGTCTGCTAGTGATCCGGTCTACTTTGGATTTCTGGGTGCTTAACCTCTTAAGAGGAGTACCACATTCCGTCTCATCACCGATGTAGGGTTGTTTACAACATGTTTGATTTTTTTTTTCTTTTGCACTTATAACGCCACCAGTAACGTATTTTTCATCACTTATTTATTTATTTATTTTGCACTTATAATGCACCAGTTATTTTTTTTTCATCATTTCTAACAGTGACATTCTTCTATTTATTTCTCAATAACATACAAAATGATTATTTCATCAAAAAAAATATACAAAATGATTGATTATCTAATTTATTCTTGTGTAAGTTATTTAAATATTATTAGTATCACGTAATAATTCATGAGTAAGAATATTTCGTGTCGAAAATATACATCCTAACAAAAACATTAAGATTTATGGTGGAGATGGACATGACATGTTTTTTTTTTTGTTGAGAGATGGACATGACATGTTTTTTTTTTGTTGAGAGATGGACGTGACGTGTTAACATTGTTCGATCTCTATTCTCTTCCAATTTTCCACTTTTTTTTTAAACTAGGGATTACTGAATAGTGCAAAGCTATCTAGGTAAGGTAGCATTGAACTGTAAATAGTTTTATTAAGTAATCTTCATCTCAATGGTCGGAAATTGTAGTTTTTTCTTGTGAATTGCTTTTTAAAATTTCAATACTGAAGTAAAATTCTTTAGTTTCAAAACAAAAAATATAATTCTTTAGAGCATCTCCAATCCAACACTCAACAAAAATTCAATTGATCTAATGGGTCAAATATGAGTTGAGTTTCTCTTTCCTAGGTTGCAATATTGAGATACTCAATTCAAAATTCACCTCCAATACAACACCCAAAAAAACTCAACATTTACTTTAGATTTACTTTTGGTTCTTATTTTATTATATAAAAATGTTGATGTGGATCAATTGAGATACAACAATAAATGTTGAAATACTCATATTTATTGTTGCCACATCATATTGAGACTCTAGTTGAGTGTTGCATTGGAGAGTGTATTTTGTCGAAAACTCAAGTAGTCCTATGTGTCAAATTGAGTTTTGTAAGTTGAGTATTGCATTGGAGATGCTCTTAGATGTGATAGAGGAAATATGAATATTGAGTTTTCCTCATAGATGAATGGGTATTGGGTTCTAAAGATTGGAAGGAATCTTTTCGAATGTGACACAAAATGCACATAATTTTAGTGAGTCAGCGGTGATTTTTCAAATGTGAAACACGAAATTCACATTATATTGTACACTCTTTTCTATTTTATAAGATTTACAACCCCTGACGTGGTAAAGTAATAAAATAAATTATTAAAGTCCAGGCTGCTATTTCTTTATTTTTTTGGTCCAGACCTCTCTCTCTCTCTTTCTCCATTTAGAAAAACTTCAATTGTGTCTGTCCTTCCTCTTTACTCAAAGATGGAGTACTCATCAAGAAAACTTGATCTATGTCAACTGAGTAATGAAATTATAAAAAAAAAAAAAAACACATTAAAATAAAGAACTGAATTATTAACATATTAAACAACTTTGTGGATCGAACTCCATATATGAAAGAGGTATATCAATAAAATTTTAAAAAAATATTAGAGGTACATATTGAGAGAAGCAAGATCGAAATGTTTCCGTTATTCCATTTAAAATTGGTTTCTTTCACGGAAAGAGAAAGAGTAGGTGATAGAGAATTGTATTAGTAGCATTGACCTTTTCTTTATGCATTTTCCTTTATTTGGACTTTGGACGAAATATTTAAAATTTTGTTTCTATAGTTGTAAGATTTTCAATCGTCCACTTGATAAAAGAAATGATTCCAACAGAAAGTATTTCTATCTAAATCCTTCCCTCTATTTTTCTTTAATGAAGAACATACGAACATATAAACATGATATAGGGAGTAAATACTTTCCATCACCCCAAATACCATGTCCAATACAAGGAGTACTTTGCAAACTAGTTGGATGCTTCAAAGACTATGAGAACAAAGAGAGTAAAATATGTTATCTTCCATCAATACAAATCACAAATATTTTATTTGATGAATCATATATATAGAACAAAAACCACCTATTACTGTGTGGTCAAGGGTGGGCTCATCTCATATGAAAATTAATTTTAGCTTTTTCAATTAAAAAAAAAAAAAGCAAAAGAGAACAAAATTCTTACAAAAAAAAAAAAACCATCTTGAGTGTCTCCTTTCTCACTTCTCAGCCATTCTTTACAAGAAGAGGAAGGACAAACCAAAACAACTACTTTTTTCTAGTTGAGAATATATCTAAGGAGGGGGAATGAGAGAACACAACAAAAACCTAATTTTTCTGTCTTCTTTTGTGGAATAAAAAGTTGGCCTTTTTCTCTTCCTTTTTCTCCCCTTCTTAGATCTGATTTTTTTTCTCTCTCTTAACAGTTCACAATATAAATCACTTGGGTTCCAATTTGTCAAGATTTTATATCACCTTGATTAGGCTTCTCTCATTTAGTCAAGCTATCCAAATGATCCATTTAATCCATGAGGATATATTTAGGTAGGTAGAATAATTTGATTTCCCATGAGGATGATTGCATTATTAAACATTATAACATAACATGAGAAACCAAATTTCTCAAAAAAAAAAGAAAACATGAGATACCAAAGAAGTAGGTGTAATTGGAGTGTAAGATTTATGCACATATAACTTTTTTCCTTTTTGTTAAAGCACGAGACCCTCATTCAAAAGCTAGTCATCATTTACAACCAGAACTATATTGTTTCAATAAATTCTCAACAAAAAAAAAACTATATTGTTTCAATAAATCATAAATTTCTACCTTAAGTGAAAATCAAATGTGTGATTTCCAATCTTTCGGAGTAGATTTACTACAGTTACACAATAAACCTAAAGAGCAACTAACTTTTGCCTCAAAGAAAAGTTCTAAAATAATGTCTAATTCGATGATAAGTGTTGCTAAGGACACTGGAGTGAAGTATTTTTTTTCTTTTGAGTAATCACTAGAGTAAAGTGTTATAAGCGGTCAGACAGATCTTTTCACTTGGGGCAATCAACTTTGACCAGAAGATTTTATTGGAGCAACTCCAACTCAAGACTGACTTGGGACTAAAAACCCGCCTTTTCAACCCAAAGTTAAATGTCTCAGTTCTGCCTTAAAAATAAACTCCAACTCAAGAGGGGCTTAAGGCTAAAATTTGTCTTGTGGGAAAACACGTGTATGGTTTTTTGTGGATGTGCGAAAAATGTGTGTGATCTTTTGTATGTGTGAAACACGTGTGTGAAATATTTTCGAAATAATTTAAAAAAAAACTTAAAAAAAAACAGAAACAAAAAACCCATTGGACGTAAAAAAAACTAATTAGATAGTAAAAAAAATAAAACCTAATTACATTTTTTTAAGAAAAAAAAAATATAGTCATTGGAGCACATCCAACGACCATGATTTAATGTTTACATGACCGTTAGGGACTCCAAACGGTCATGTGAAGTGCCTTCAGTTGACTCAATATGTCGAGGCGACTGAAGGCACTCTTAAAGTTGACCCCAAGAGGCTGAGATTGAAGCAGAGAACAAGCCTAAAATTCAAATTTTGGGCGGGTGGCGCCTACCATTGGTGATGGCTTTAGGACTCTGAAATCTTTTTGCCTTCGGACTGTCTAACTGGCCAACCAGAGAGCGTGCTTATTGTCTAACCGGGGTCAGTCTAGCAACTTGCTTATGTTATAAGACTGCCCAGTCTTATACAATTCAGAAAATTGTTTCTAGTTGTGTTTTTTTTTTCTGCAGAAATTGTTTCTAGTTGTTCTCGTCTATACTACTTATAAATCACTATAAAACCACACGAAATCAACCCAAAATTATTAAGAAACATTTTTTGCAAATTTCACCACTTTAAAAACCATTTAAACACTAGATTTCAGGATAAAATAATCAAATATATTACTCCCTCCGTCCCATTTTGTTTGGTTGTTATTCATTTTATTGATGTCTCAAAATATTTGTTAATTTTTCTTTTATAACATTCATAAAAATAATAAAATGATGGGAATTCCAAAACTACCCTTTACTTTCAATACCAATAAAAGGTTCTAATTGGTTCTACACTTCTACCAATGATATATTTAGTGAAATACTCTATATTAAATGAGGGTAGTTTTGGAAATTGTATTTTTTTGTCAATAATAAATATAAGGTCTTCTTAATAAGTTGAATTTCCCAAAACTACAAACAAAATGGGACGAAGAGAGTAAGATTTTTAGAAAAGATCTTTAACAAAAACGATCATTTGAAGTCTTTCCTCCGTCTATTTCTTTAAACAACAAAATATAAACGGTAGCCATATTAAAACATGAAAAAATCTACGAATTTTGTAGAAATCTAGGAATTATGTAGAGATCTTAGATGAAAATCAAACTAAAAATGAAGACAGAAGACAGAAAAAAAGAGAAAACCGCAAGGAGCATTTGATGCTTCCAAGCCCCCTAAAAGTACCACTTGAATTGGCGAACAACTGAACCGTTAGGACCTTTTTCAACCCCAGGATGTGATGAGTCGACATCGAGGTGACAAGCGACTCCGTTGAGCTCGTAATGCCATTGTCATAAAGGAAAAGATTTTCTTTTTACCGAAGCGGAGAAACGAACCACAACGCAACGACTAGAACTCGTGTCGGAAGAGTTTTGAGTGTGAACTGCCACTCATGCCGTGCCAAGGACTCGCAACTTTCGAGACCTCCAACTGCCCGAATAACCGTAGCAACCCCTCCCTTCGTTGGTAGCACGATTCGTTGGCCCAACAACAGCTTGGCTAATGGCCAGTTGGTTGGTTGGTTAGAGGTCCAAAGTACCTGAGATGATGGTAATTATAGTGCTTATTTAATTTTATGTATTTGTTCATGACGTTTAGGACTATTGGATACCATGTCAAAATTCGTCTAGGTGCATTTAGCATCGACCTTCAATTATTGAAAGAGCAAGTAAAAAATCTAAGGTCCTCAACAAAAAAAAAAAAAAAAGTAAAAAATCTAAGGGCTATTAAACGGCTTAAATACCTTGCCAGAACTCAACCCTTAGATATGGGGTTTGGTGAAATCCACACGGCAGAACCCCAGGGCCTATAAAAACTGCAGAAATTACAAGGACTTGATCATACACAGACACACGATCTAGAGAGAGAAAGACACAGAGAGAGTTTAGAAGAAGAAGAAGAAGTTTTTAGAGAGAGAGAAACAAAAAGAAGAAGAAGAAGATAAACAAAGTGGGGGGCTTATGAATTCAAGATACTTACCATCATCTTTTAGCTTTCTTCTTCAAAAATTTATATTTTTGCTGTTGTTTTTAGATTATTTAATCTAATTTTCCCCACTTGAAGATTATATATATTTTGATTTTCTGTGTCTAATTGGAACCTTCATAGAAGAAGGCAAAATCTAGGGTTTTTTAAAACTTGGGTATTGAAGAGAATAAGTAATTGGTTTCTAAGAAAGCTTCAGTTTTTACCTAAATCAGAGAAAAAAAAAAAGAATTAGGTCAACTTATTATTTAACTTTTGATTTGTAAGATTTGCTTTTAAAGATGGAATATTTATTATGATTTTGTTTTCTAATGTTAAAAAAAAAAGTGTTTCTTTCTTTTCATTTTTCAGGTTTTCTTTTGGCGTTTTAGCTTTTTGTGTTTGTGGTTAAGAACAGTTTATTATCTTTAGTTCATTGAATTCAATCTCAACTGCTCCTCCTCCCCAAGTTGAATTAACCCTTTTTGTTTCTCTCTCCAAGTTTTGATTTCCCTAATTGGTACTGAAATTCTTCAAATTTTGTATTCAAACTCAGAATTAATTGATCCCAAATTAGGGCAAATTTTATAGGGCAAAAATGGCTTTAGCCTTTACTCACTTGTCTTGGTGGTTGAGAGGTGGAAAAGAACATGAACCCACTAATATTTCAACTGGTTCTTCTTCAAATTCAAACTCATCCATGGAATTAAACATGGGTATGAGAGAAAATGAAACTTTGAGGGTTTCTTCTGTGAAAATGAACTCAACTTCAAGAAGAACAAAGAAGAAATGGCAAAGTAGAGAAGAAAGAAGAATTGATAAAGAATATGATTTGGTTTTAGTTCCATCTGATGGTGGGTGTTTATCAGGATCAGAATCAGATGATTCTGATTATTCAATTGGTTGGATGGAACCACATGCCCCTGATTTCTTAAGTGATGATGAATCTGAGAGTAGTTTTGCAGTTTTGGTACCTTGTTATGGACATTCTCCACAAACAGAGATTGTTGATAGTACTTCAAGGAACAACAGAATTTTGGGTGCCATTGTTGAGCTTACTGATGAATACTCAGCTGGTAAGATCCCAAAAGAATTCAACCTTTTATTAGTTCTTAATAGTACTCACTTGTGATTTTAGTTTCTTGTTTGTGGTTTTGAATTCTTAATTGATGAAATTTGATTGAATGGTTTAGGGTAAAATGAAATATTTCTAATTCTCATTTAGAAATTGAATTGTTAAATGGCAAGGGTGAGTGATGTGATAGCTCTAGACATAGATTGGGAGAGTGTCTTGAAGCCTGAGCGGCTCGCGCATCGTAGTAAGTGTCGAAACCTTTTGGCCGGCCCATGGAGCCTCCGCCTGTACTTATTGCGATTGGGCCTCGGTGTCTATAGGTGTGAGCGCAAGCGCATAGTAAGTGTCGGTAACTGCTAACTGCTATAGGTGTGAGCTCAAGCTCGTAGTAAATGTTGAGGCCTTTTGGCTGCGCCCATGGAGCCTCCGCCTGTACTCATTGCAATTGGGGCTCAGTGTCTAAAGCAGGAACAATATCTATAACTGCTATAGGTGCAAGCTTAAGCTCGTAGTAAGTGTCGAGGCCTTTTGGCTGGGCTCACGAAGCCTCCGACAATACTCATTGCGACTAGGCCTCACTGTCTAAATGGGAACAATATCGATAACTGCTATGGTGTGAGCTCAAGCTTGTAGTAAGTGTCGAGGCCTTTTGGCTGGGGATCTAGGAGCCTCCATTAGTAGTCATTGCGATTGGGCTTCGGTGTCTAAAGTGGAAACAATATCAATAACTGCTTTAGGCGCGGTCGTCACAATTATGAATATGTAAATGGATATTTATGTCATAGTTTATCTGAAATATTTGAAGTACTTGATTAGGACAAAGATTCGATGTTATCTTTGGGTCATACAAAATTAGGGACAAATCATTCAACTTGTAGTTCTTACTTTTACGTCATCTCATCTTTCTCTTGTTCTAGAGTTGTTCATTGTCTGAAAATAGATAATCTCTTTTTCTTTACTAGTATCTTAACCAAAAAAAGAAGAAAAGCACTTTGTGGTCCTAATGGGTTTTAACAATTTTTATGTGTATATAAAGTTTTCTTTTCTTTCCTATTTAGAATATCAATCAACATGTCGAATGCGCGTAAATGGTTCCCTTATTTCGATATGAGGATAAGAAAGAAATGAATTCACAGAACAAAATCCATGTGTACATTAAGCGCCTTGACATAATTCTCTTAGCCCGAAACCGAAAAACTTAGCTCCGATTTCATTATTGTGCAGAGAGTAAGAAGTTCATGGAACAGTGGCTTACCTCTATCCAGAACAGCTGAGACTTGGATCAGCAAGAACTTCACTGTCTTTATAGTTCCGTTTATCGTGTGTGAGTAGACGTGTTACTCTCTCTCTGTTTCTATATATATGTTTGTGGTGTTCATAAGTGGGAGTGAATAAAGGAAGGGTGAAAACGAAGCAGCTACAAGTGAAAGGACTTAAGAAAGAAGGATGAGAATCACACTGCTTGTGAGAACCCTAGTTTTTTGATGAATGAGTGAAGAAGAGTAGAAGACAGATCAAAACTTTTGATTATTCAAAATCTTCTACTAAAACTTAGTGTATATATTTCTCTTGTATATATGGAAGAAAACTTGCTGAAAATATCTATCTACCTAAAAAGAAAAGAAAAGAAAAGAAAGAAAGCAAGCTCAACTTTGTAAATTATGAAACTCGCTTATCGTGTAAATACCAATTTCTCTTGTTTGTAACTTGGGTATTTGCCTGTGTTTTCTTTTTAATGTTTCCCCACTCAAATACTCTTTGGTTTTTACAACCAAGCTACTTGGCCGGACAAAAGGTGGCGCCATTCGGAGCCAAATTTGCACATGATGCCAGCAAGTTTGTCTAGATGGGCCATTCGGGTTTCTTTTTGTTAGGCTAAATAGTATTTCTGATTTTCTGTACTTTCTTTAGTTGATGTTTTCCATTGCTATTTTAGGTTTGAAATTTGATACGAGAAGTGAAATGATTATTATTAATATTTGCTTTAGATGATGTTTTTCTTTTATATTTTAGGCTTGAAATCTGATTTGCGATGTAGATAGACTATAGTCACATTTCAAAAATGTTTGTCTCATGATTTAGCTGTTTGAGATAACATGAAACTGTTATGGTCTTGACCATAACTAGTTAGAATCATGTATGTCAAACTTAGGCAATGAAATTGGAACAACAAGAACCACCATCAAAATATCAATGTAGATGAAGAAATAAACTCTCATTTCAAAAATCAAGGTGGAGTATTTGACATAGAAGAAATTGTTATGGTCTTGACCATAACTAGTTAGAATCATGTTAAGTTTGTGGTCATCTAACTCAACACGAATTGGCAATGAGTGGAGAGGACCTATATATTATATCTTTGGTGGCTAGTTACCCCTTCTCCTATGTGAGACTATTCTCACACGACCCTTAACGTGTGTCGTGGTTAGCCTAACACGTGTTTTTTTTGTTGCGGGTAACGTGGAGCAAGTGCGTCTTTTAAGTCTATCACGTGTGCCTTTTGAGCCTATCGCATGGCCCTTCACGTGTGGCGTGGTTAGCCTAACACGCATTTTTTTCGGATGACGTGGAGCACACGTGTCTTTTAAGCCTATTAATTGTTTGCCTACCCCGATACCATGTTAAGTTTGTGGTCATCCAGCTCAAAACTAATTGACAATAAGTGGAGAGGACATATATATTATATTCTTGGTTGCTAGTTACTCCTTCCCTCACTATTTTCACAGTATTCAAGTTGGTCTCTAGAATTGCTTTCTTTTGAGTATCAACCACGTAGGGAAGGAAATGTTTCCCCTCACAATCACCACTTAAAGGTGATAGGTGGGGTTGTAAAACAAGATAATTCAAGGCAATGGCCACTTATGTTCCCTAACTTTTACTCATTTTGGAGTGCCATGAACAAATAAATGGGGTTTTGGGGAGGTCTAAGTTCCAAATATTGGGACCAAAGGGAGAGAAGCAAACGGTCGAGAGAAAATAAATAAATAAAAGGTTACAGAGAGAATGAGCGAGACAATAAAGAGAGTAAACGAAAGAGTGATCGGTTGAAATAATGACAACATGACTGAAGAAACCACCAATCCAGCAGAAGACGTCAGATCTTTCACTTTCCATCTAAACTAACTATAAGATCCAACCTTGAAAACCAAAAAGAAAGGAGGAGTCGAAGTGAAGGTATTTTTCGAGAATACACAAAGCACTTCAACGGATTATAATTTTTTTTTGATGAGATATCAGCGGATTATAATTAGAAAAGATGGTTGAATTTGCAAAAAAATCTAAAGATAACTTGTATTAGTAATAAAATGAAAATTAAAAGACACTCGTCACCTTTTCTTGTTGTTATTCTAATCAACTTAAAAATCTCTTCTTATTTGTGTGAAAAAAAAAATATAAACAAGAAATTAGGGGTGACAAGTGGAAGCCTAACAGAAGAGAACCCTAATAAAAATAAATGTAAACAGGGTGGTTGTCCATATATTCCGGCCGATTTCAACTCTCCTCCATAAGGGGAGTTAAGAAAATTAATTACCTTCCTAATTTTGAACCAAAATATGAGTTAATTCTTCAAACTTGTTTCTTTCTGTTTTTCTAATCATGGTTTCTTATTAGATTACTACTACTACTACCCTTGTTTCTCTCTCATCATCATCTTCTTCTTTATAGATTCAATCGACTCTGTTTTTGTATAAACAGAAACAGAGGAAAACAGAGAGATTATATAATATGTTGCAGAGAGCTGCAAGTAATGCTTATTCATGGTGGTGGGCAAGTCATATCAGAACCAAACAATCAAAATGGCTCGAACAGCACTTACAAGGTATTTTATAACATTTTGATCTTTATACATTGGTTTTTTTTCTTCTTTCTTAAATATATCCTAGTTTCTTTTTACACATTTTGATTTGAATTAATGGGTTCTTTTTTATTGTTTAAGATTAAAATTATGGGTTAAGTTAATTTAGATTTGGTTTAATGGTAGTCCAATAAATAAACAATTGGGAATGAGTTTGAATTATACAAATACTAACTCTTTAGAGGGATTCATATAAATAGAAGAGAAATCAAATGAGAGATCCAAATATCAAATACCCATTTTTTTTCCTTTCCAAAGCAATTCATATAAACCCTAGCATTTTGGTATTTTAGAAAACCTTAATTAGTGGATAAATAGCATTAATCTCCATTTTTGTAAGGTAAAAGAAAACAACATTGTGGTCTATCCTCATTCCATTGACCTCCTTGATTTTAAATGTACAGTCTTTATGTCTGTACATTTTCTTACAAACCAATGTGGAGATGTCTAAACCATCAGATTATTTGACTTCGTGCGGCTAATCTCGAGATTGAAAACAAGATCAGATCCAATGGTGGTTATGATTTCACCTAAGGACCCGGTTTTCCTTTTTTTTCAATTGTCTTTTCTGACATGTCTTATCAGTTGTTACATATTGATCCCTCTACCATGTTAACATAGACCAAGATAAAAAAGAAATTCTAAGTCGGGTAAGACACGAGCCAGATTTTAGAATATTTGTTTTGTCTGACCCAGCTGACTAGTTGAATATGTTGATTTTGGGTCTTTTTTAGCGAGAGGATTCAAATTTAGACAAGTCCCACAATTCAGGTTCAACAATGAGAAAAAACCCTAAAAGTGACTTATATTAAACTTGTCCAATCACAACCATAATAGTGATTCCAACTTGTTTCTCATTGTTTTGATTTTCCTTTTGTTCTCTAATCTTGAGGTTTACTAACTCATTGATGTTTTGGATATCACAGATATGGAAGAAAAAGTGAAATCCACTTTAGATCTCCTACAAGATGAAGGAGACTCATTTGCTAAAAGAGCAGAATTTTACTACAGGAAAAGACCAGAACTAATAAATTTCGTAGAAGAATCGCTTCGAGCATATAAAGCATTAGCTGAGAGATATAATCACATTTCAGGAGAATTACAAAATGCAAACAATACAATTGCTACTGTTTTTCCTGAACAAGTTCAGTTTATGGAAGAAGACGACGAAGATAATTCTTCTCCAAGACCTCGACCTGTCTTAAACCCTAATAAACTCGTCGAAAAACCTCCGCCCGAACCACCAAAACCTAACATACCCAAAGTCCCAAAGATCCCAAAGAAAGATGTGAAAGGTCTCTTAACATTGCCTACAAAGAATATACAAGCTAAAAGTACTCCATCTATATCGACTCCCGTCACTAGTTCTAGGATATCAATAGCTGAGGCACTTTCAGAGATTGATAAACTTCAGAAAGGGATTTTAGCTTTACAGACTGAGAAGGAATTTGTTAAAGGTTCGTACGAGAGTTCACTAGCAAAGTATTGCGAAATTGAGAAGCAGATAGAAGAAATGCAAGATGAGGTTTGCAGTTTACAAGAAGAATTTAGTGTCAATACCTTTATCGAGGACGATGAAGCTCGAAGTTTAATGGCAGCTACTGCTTTGAAATCATGTCACGAGAGTTTAATTCAATTGCTAGAGAAACAAGAAAGTTCGGCCGATGAGGCAAGATTAGAGTTGCAGAGGCTTCAAGAAGCGAAAAAGAAGTTCGAAACTCTGAAATCCAAGTTTCTTCCCAATACGAAAGATCAACAACTAATGACTAAGAAAGAAGACACTGAAACTAATGATTCGGGTTTGGAACACACGGAGAAAGAGGTTGAGAAGTCAAAAGCGGAAAGAGACTCAATTTGCGAGAAGATCAAGGAGCATTTTGAAACGGATCATGAATCGTCTCTTACTGTGACAGAACTTGCTGAGAAGATTGATGGACTTGTAACTAAAATTATTAGTTTGGAAGGTGCAGTTTCGTCCCAGAATGCTCTTATAAAGAGATTAAGATCTGAAACAACAGAGGTTCACACGAACTTACATCAATTGGAAGATGAAAAATCGACTATTATTCATGACTCAAATGCTTTAACTGAAAAGCTAAAGAAATTAGAGGTGGATCTCCATGGAATTCATGATCTGAATAAGAATGTTGAAGATCAAAATAATAACCTTCAAACTTATTTCACTGAAGCTCGATGTCACATTGATCACTTAACTGAGAAATTAAAGAATGTGAGGCCTGATGATGAGGAAGAGGAAGAAGACGAAGAAGAGGAAGATGCAGATGAAGAAGAGGAAGATGCAGATGAAGAAGAGGAAGACGAAGACGAAGAGGAGGTCGAAATCCCAAAAGACTCAGTTCAAATAGAACGAACCATTTCTCTCAATGGGAAATCACCTCTAGATGTTGAATTTCCTTCGGTTGTTGAATCACATACCGAGGTAGCAGAAGTAAAAGAAACAGGGATTTCAGATGATGATTTGGTGAAGAAGAAGGCGACGGAAACAGAAAATGTGGGTAATATCAGTCATGGTGCAAAAAATCCTGAAGAGACCCACGAAAAATCCAATATCACAGACGCTCTTAATGTTTTAAAACCCGAAAATCACGAGAACCCAAGCAAGATAGACGAAGTAGAGAATAAAGATTCATCAGAAACAAGAAATATTGATCTTATTGATGAATCCAGTGAGCAAGACAAGAACCAAGAACCAGAAGTAGACTGGAAGAAGTTATATTTACATGGATTAGAAGACAGGGAAAAAATTCTATTAGATCAATATACTTCGATTCTTCGGAATTTCAAGGACGCGAAGAAGATGAACACTGAACTTGAAAAGAAAAATAGAGAAGCTCTTCTTGAAAGAATAGTACAGATAAGAGATTTAAAGAATGCTAATGCCACAAAAGATGAGGAAATTCGATGTCTACGTCAGAAATTAAATATTATACAAGGTTTTGAAGGAAATGCCGATACTTACATGGCAGAAAACGAAGGATCTGAGAAGAAATTATCTCATGACAACACAGAAGAAGAATTGAAGAGTTCAGAACAAAATGACGAAGCCACGACAAGAACGGAAGAATCATCCGAAACCAAAACTGCAGAAACTCCTGCACAAAAACAAGAAGAAGAGATCAAGACAGTTGTTGTTGATGAACCTCAAGTAGTTTCACCTCTCGAAGGAAAATTCAGAACAGACATCGACGAACTTTTAGAAGAAAATCTCGAGTTTTGGTTAAGGTTTAGCACATCATTCCATCAGATTCAAAAATTCCAAACGTCTATCGAAGATCTACAGGGTGAGATTTCAAAACTGAAAGAAAAGAAGCAAGAAAGTAGTTCTAAAGATGGTAGTTCAAAAGAAGGTCACTCGGGTCACGGAAGTCATCGATCGAGTAGGTCTTTAAAATCAGATGCTCGACCGATCTATAAACACTTGAGAGAGATACAAACAGAATTAACAGTCTGGTTAGAAAAGGGTGTATTGCTGAAAGAAGAACTTCAATGTCGATTCTCAAATTTATGTGACATACAAGAAGAGATATCAAAAGTATTGAGTATAAGTGGGAAAACCGACGGAAATATTGAGTTAACTAATGTTCAAGCAGCGAAATTCCAAGGCGAAATTTTGAACATGAAACAAGAAAACAACAAAGTTGCAGATGAATTACAAGCTGGGTTAGATCATGTTAATAGCTTGAACTTAGAAATAGAGAAGACATTATCGAAGTTGAACGATGAATATAAGTTGGGAGCATCAAGTAAGAGTCAATCAAAGAACTCAGGAAGTAGTAGTAATCCTCGAATTCCTTTACGCTCTTTCCTCTTTGGGAGTAAACCAAAGAGTAAGAAATCGTCGATGTTCTTGTGCATCAACCCAGCACTTCATAAACACCATCACAGTGGCGATTTGGCCGATAAACTCCCACCATAATATTAATATCAGTTCGAGTTTCGAAGGTGGGTTAACTGATTTCTTTTTTGTTCTTGTTCATGATATATGTATACTTATAAGTAAAACCTTAAATTAAAGGTTCTCTTATTTTATAAACCCTAGATTTTCATATTCATTTGACTATGTAAAAGGATTAGATTCATAACAAAATCATGTTGAATTTCAAGTTATTTGCTGAACTTTCCATCAAATCTTATAAAATTATCATTACCCATTACAGATTTATCTAAATTTGAGAAGTTTAACAGATCAGATTACAAAAGTTATGATATTTAACATGAAAATGAACAAAGAAGCATGATATTATGAGGTAACCCTAATCCCTAAAACCCAAATATTCATTACAACAAGATTACCCATTCAAGCAAAGCGGCGTCATCGTCCCCAACCAAACCCTAACTCGTTTACCTCTATTATCGAACTCAAGTTCAAAATTTCCCGCCATCTAATCTAGTTTTTGTCAAAAAAGCAACCATACTAAAAAAGCCAGAAAAAATGGGCCGATACAGGCCAAAAGCCCGCCTGGCCGGCTCTCATCGGATGGGCTATTTCTCTCTCACCAGGGGTCCAGGGCCGTCCACTGCAAGCCTGACACTTCGGCTTTTGGCCTGTAGTCAGTCTATTTTTTCGGATTGTTTAGCATTTTTTTCTTAAAAATTGATAAGACGGGCCGAAAGAGTGGTGTAAAATCAACCGAAAACGGTCATCTACGGTCAGGATCTGGGGCATTCAAAAAGTGAGATGTTGATCAGATAATACGAGATGTTAGATCTAATTTTGGTTGATTCGGGCCACTCAAGATGAAGACTCTTCATTATTAAGTGATTGCCCTTGTGTGTCAGATATCTCTAGAGTCTTTTATATTCTTGCTTAAAGAGGATCGTTTGACATAAAGAAATTTAGATGGTGCAATAAATTATGTCACATGAATATGCAGTGACAATGGCATCATATACCTCTTAGTTACAACTTTGAGTTCACAATGTCTTAACAAAGAAGAGTAGGAACAAGAAAAACTAGGCACACTCTAGGTAGAAATCCTATGTGGCTTGTCGTAAGTCGCGCCTCAGTAGACAGAATCTTGGAGAACACGAATCATGGCTAAACACATAAGGTTTCTGCTGGGAGTTTGTCCGGTTTTTCTTGTTCCCTAGCATTTTTCAACAAAGAATCATAAACTTCTTAAGGAAGGTTAATCTTGGTGAATAATTTTAAAACATACAAACACACACTACTTGGATGAATTCTGTAAACAATCCCATTATTTGTCTCTTCACACAATACTCCATTCTTTATCAAGCTCTTCTTTCAGTTTTCTGCCTTGGTTTTCCTGCAAAGTTACATTAATAGTCCTTCCTCTTCGATTGTTTCCGTCGACATTTTCTTCAGGTCCTGGAAGCACCAAAACAACTCCTTCATTGCTAACTTCATGGACAGTGTAATTTGCGAAAACGGGCTTTTGTCCGTTCATCTCTAACCCGTAAAGCTCGAGTCCTTCTAAATCTACAAATGTAAGATTTGCACCATAGACAGAATAATCCGATAACCCATCGTCTTTGTTCATCTTTTCTTCAATCAAGCTGTTCTCTTCCTTTGATTTTTCGACAACTAGAGTTGCTAATTCGGATAGTTCAGCTTCAACTATGGAGAAATCTGCTTTAACAACACTTAAAATCTGATTATTGCTCACTGTCTTGCCTTCTTTGTTATAAGAATCATTTCTACAAAATGTCACAGTTCTTGGTTCTCCGTCTTGTCGAACTTTCGCTATACATTTCCAAATCATAGCTGAGAGAGCTTCAAATGTTGGAATTGATGGTATCTTTGATTTCAAATGATCTAATTGTGAAGCTGTGATTTGGAAACAATATGTTTCCATTTTGTAGTTATTGGCAACTACCCAATGATCTCCTACAGGTTCAACCTTTCTAACAGAGACTGGTTCTTCTTCTTCTTCTTCAAAACTTGAAGATTTTTTCATTTGAGCTTTCATGGTTTGGGTATCTGATTTTGGTAGTTCTAGTGACTTTGTTGAATAATTTCCAGATACCCATTGTCCCCATATGTTCATGAAATTTGTAGCAGCAAATGAATCGCCCAGTACGTGTGCCCAGCTGATTCCAACGGATAGTCCTCCACATTTTAACCAAGTAAACTGATGAACAACGAAAACAATTGCAAAAAGAGTAAGATCTTTAGCTCTGAAACTTAAAAAAATGTAGTTTTCTAATGTCTGAATCATATGAATCTGACTCGCTGAGTCTGACTTGTCTGAATCATCTAAGTCTGATGTGTGTGAATCTAAGTCTAACTTGTTACGGTCAAGGGCAAAATAGTCATTTAAAGTTATTTCAGACGGTTGGTTATTAACTTTGACTTATTTTATGTGTAACTCATCATACCCACGAATCAGATAAAAATAAACATTCTGAAATTTAATATGAACTTGAAGAAAACCAAAACACTGCCAAAGTGTAAGAAACACCAATGAACAAATACATACCTGTATAAAAACTAAAGGAGAGTAACCCAATTCAGGACCAAGAACTTGATTAAAAACCAAAAGATTATGAAGTGCCTTCATCTCTAGCCATTCATCAACTGTTTTATCGCTTTGACCTTCGATAATTCTAACACCACTATCATTACATTTAATAAACGGTCTCCCTGTCTCCGATATTCTTCGAATCCTACCCGAAATATCATTACAAACACCTAACAATCCAAACATAGGTTCTTTAAAAGTTGTATTTTTTAGATCTTGAACTGCACTTTTTCTAAAAAAGTATACACCTCTAATATAATGAAGTTTCATTACTAAATCTTTCCAAGTAAGTTCTTTTACCATGTTTTCTTCTGTCATTTTCGCCGGTACTACCGACGACAACCTCTTGTTGTATACAAGATTTTCGATTGCGGAAACCATAGTCAAAATAGAGAAACAAACAAACAGACAGACAAAGATACAAAAGAGGGGTGATGGTTGTAGAATAGGTAAAGGATGAAAGAATGAAGCAAGTTTTGAAATATAGTTGGTGGTATAAAAAGATGGGTTGATTGATTGATGAGTTGGTTTCAATATCTTTAATAGACAGTTGAGGAAAGAGATCATTCAATACAGTTGAGATAGGTTTTATGACACAATTGAGGGTAGTTGGATTTTTTTAATGAAGAAAATACAGATGCCTATTTCAAACCATTTGGACACACCTTGGCTGGTTTCTGACTATTTCAACTGTCTATTTACTTCAAAATTTATGAAGCTCTTTTAATTTTGGTAGTGTTGATGGCTATGAAATGTGACCAAGTACTTAAATATCTAGGGTTTCTTAGTGGGTTTGAGAAGTATAATAAAGAAATAATGGCTTTAATGGCTTTAAGGTCCAAAAAGAGAGTCATAATAGGACACAAGTAACATCCCTTGTTCAACCACTTAACTTTGTATATGTGCTCGAACTATGTCAAACTTCAACCTGTGCTAGATATATCATACATATCAAGCATCTTTTATGTTGTTGGAAAAATATGTAAAAGAACTCCACTCTGAAATTGTAAGACACGCAAAATGTAAGGAGTCACATTGGTTTCAGGTCGTTATATAGTTGTTTCAGGGGCGGAACTATGTGGAGACCAGGCTGGGCAGCTGCCCGGCCTGGTCTCCACATATGTGAGTCAAGCTAACTATATGACAGTAATGTACTTTAGCTTGGTGGAAAGTCAGGATGCATTCCAAGTGATAGCCAGGGGTTCAAAACCCACTTTCAACACTATTGTTTCTTTTTCTATTTTCATTTTGGTTTGAAGTGTCATTTTACTAGAGACCATTGTTTTCACTTAGGTACACTTTTGGCTTCGTAATTTTTTCTACTTATACAGAGATCTTAGATTAATAAAATGGGTTGATTTTTACATCTGTAAGATGTAAAATAATTGATAAAAAATATGTCTATATTTTAATACTCAATTGAGTTATCCAATCTAGTAAGGCGATACACAGTATATGTAGAACTTTACTCTATAGAGACTTTAGGCTTGCCCTCTCTAGTATGGAATCCTAGTTCCGCCCCTGAGTTGTTTCTTTCGGGTCGAAATATGTTGTTAAGAGAACACAAGTAGTTAATTAAACTATTTTGATGTACAACCAAACTACGGTGAAAATAACGTCGGCACTAGTAGTCTCTTGATGGCTATGAACTTTAACTCTACTTATTACGTAGGCCACAAATGTTGATATATCTAAAGCCACTACGCCTAGTCTATTGTACCAACAAGCAGATTTCAACTCGAGTTATCCACTTGTGTGGCTTTGAATACAGGACGTTGGACACACTCGACACAATCTTTTGAGATCAACCTAGTGACAAGTTAGCCGCAGTTCGACTTTAAGACATAATTAAAACCCAAAATTACATTTTAAAAAATGTCTTCTAAATCAATTACAATTGGATACGATGACATACCTCCAAACCTAGTTTCTAACCTAAAATACTGAAGAGGATCAACCAAGGGGGTGTAGCTCATATGGTAGAGCGCTCGCTTCGCATGCGAGAGGCACGGGGTTCGATTCCCCGCACCTCCATTTTGTTATTCCCTTTTTCTCCTCTAATAAATATTCTATTGCTACGGAGACCGACACATTACACCCGATTATGATTCCACCGTCTTATCCATCACCCAATTTCATCGAGACGTGACCATATCAATAATCCAACAGCCAATAATTCTTCGGGCCACTAATTTGACGTATTACTTGTGGTACTTCTATACGTTCTGAAGGGAAGGAAGGGTTTAGCGAGCTCCGCGTGAAAATTGGGGGTTTCCAGTAAAGCCAGCAGTTGTTCTTCTTCTTCTTCCACTGAAGAGATCCTGTTCTCGTTTTAGGGCTAACAGATTCTTTGGATTTTGGGTTTCTCTTTCTGGGTAGAGAGAGAAAGTGAAAATTAGTTTGTAGTGAGAGAGAGAGGGAGAGGAAATCTTCTCAGCTTCCTCCTCCTTCATCTAAACTATGTCCAACTCTAATGGATTCCAAGGTATTTTCTGGACTCTCTTTCTATATCTCTTTGTGGGTAGTTGCCAATTTCAATTTTAGCTAAAAAAAATTGTTTTTTTTTTTTTCACGAATCATCTCTTAATACTCTGTATTTTTCTTCCCAATTTCTGATTAAGAATTATTGTAGAATTTTCTGCTCACTTTGTTAGGAATTCTATGTCACTTTGATGATTATTGGTTTGAATTTGTTTTGTTTGCAACTAAAGTTTGGTACCCATTTGTTTGAATTTTTTTTTGGAATGAAATCTTGGATTTTAGGACTAGGGCTTAGGGGTAGAATGAGTGGGTTAACCAGGTTTGGG
>BEHA01000092.1:111772-122056 GCA_002897215.1 Eschscholzia californica subsp. californica | reverse complement strand
GCCCGCCCACGAAAAATCATCGGGCTGGGCGGGTAGTACCCATCTTCGGGCGCGGGCGTCCATGGACATTGTCGGGCGCGGGTAAACGTGACGGGTATCGGGCTTTCGGGTAGAATTCCCACCCCTAATGAAATGTGACCAAGTACTTAAATATCTAGGGTTTCTTAGTGGGTTTGAGAAGTATAATAAAGAAAGAATGGCTTTAAGGTCCAAAAAGAGAGTCATAATAGGACACAAGTAGCATCCCTTGTTCAACCACTTAACTTTGTATATGTGCTCCAACTATGTCAAACTTCAACCTGTGCTAGATATATCATACATATCAAGCATCTTTTATGTTGTTGGAAAAATATGTAAAAGAACTCCACTCTGAAATTGTAAGACACGCAAAATGTAAGGAGTCACATTGGTTTCAGGTCGTTATATAGTTGTTTCTTACTGGTCGAAATATGTTGTTAAGAGAACACAAGTAGTTAATTAAACTATTTTGATGTACAACCAAACTACGGTTAAAATAACGTCGGCATAAGTACTCTCTTGATGGTTATGAACTTTAACTCTACTTATTACGTAGGCCACAAATGTTGATATATCTAAAGCCACTACGCCTAGTTTATTGTACCAACAAGTAGATTTCAACTCGAGTTATCCACTTGTGTGGCTTTGAATACAGGACATTGGACACACTTTGACACAATCTTTTGAGATCAACCTAGTGACAAGTTAGCCGCAGTTCGACTTGAAGACATAATTAAAACCCAAAATTACATTTTAAAAAATGTCTTCTAAATCAACGTAGTGACAAGTTACCTCCAAATCATTTCTAACCTAAAATAGTGAAGAGGAGCAACCAAGGGGGTGTAGCTCATATGGTAGAGCGCTCGCTTCGCATGCGAGAGGCACGGGGTTCGATTCCCCGCACCTCCATTTTATTATTCCCTTTTTCTCCTCTATTAAATATTCTATTGCTACGAAGACCGACACGTTACACCCTATAATGATTCCACCGTCTCTATCCATCACCCAATTTCATCGGGACGTTACCATATCAATAATCCAACGGCCATAAATTCTTCGGGCCACTAATTTGACGTATAACTGGTGGTACTTGTGTACGTTCTGAAGTGAAGGAAGGGTTTAGCGAGCTCCGCGTGAAAATTGGGGGTTTCCAGTAAAGCCAGCAGTTGTTCTTCTTCTTCCACTGAAGAGATCCTGTTCTCGTTTTAGGGCTAACAGATTCTTTTGATTTTGGGTTTCTCTTTCTGGGTAGAGAGAGAAAGTGAAAATTAGTTTGTAGTGAGAGAGAGAGAGGGAGAGGAAATCTTCTCAGCTTCCTCCTCCTTCATCTAAACTATGTCCAACTCTAATGGATTCCAAGGTATTTTCTGGACCCTCTTTCTATATCTCTTTGTGGGTAGTTGCCAATTTCAATATTTATCTAAAAAAAATTGTTTTTTTTTCACGAATCATCTCTCAATACTCTGTATTTTTCTTCCCAATTTCTGATTAAGAAATTAATGTAGAATTCTGCTCGCTTTGTTAGGAATTTGATGTCACTTTGATGATTATTGGTTTGAATTTGTTTTGTTTGCAACTAAAGTTTGGTACCCATTTGTTTGAATTTTTGTTTTGGAATGAAATCTTGGATTTTAGGACTAGGGCTTAGGGGTAGACATGAGTGGGTTAACCAGGTTTGGGTCTATGGTTGTGTTTAGTCAATTTATCTTAATAGTGTTTATGCTTGTTTACCCAAGTTAGTTTTTTGAGTTTCATGGATTGTTTGAACTTCAAATGGTGATATCTCGAATGGGTTCTGCAATTTGGAAGACTTAGATAATAGATAGAGTGGGCAAAGAGTATGTATAGTAAAACTTTGAACACGTACTAGTTAATAGAATAGATTGATGAATAATAGTAGAGGTTTGGTTCGGTTTACTGTAAAAGCTTGTGCATTACTTCGGTCTCTTTAACACCGAACTGAATTCCAATGAATGCCATTTTACACCTAAAACCCTTTTCATTTCAAGCTCAAATTAGTGTGGAAGTTGTAGTGTAGACACTTGAAACATCATGGTTGAACAATTAGGTCACTTTGTTGAAATCTTAAACATTGCCCACTACCATAGAGGCGTAGACTTGTGTTTTTGTTGTATTCTCTGCAAGTAACGTATATTATTTTGTTGTTCGCTTAACTAAATTTTGATTCACATCTCAGGACATTTTCCCAACGCTTCCGTCGATTACTTGATTGTTAATCCTTGAATTTTTTTTCTGTGCTAACCTATAAATGGGCTTCTGGCTTTCATGAACATGAAGTATGTCGCTGCATGGGAGTGATTTCGATTACTTATCTTTTAGAGGCAGTTAATATAATCAAAGCAAAAAGAAAGAGATATTTTGAATTGAACTTGCTTTTTGCCGTCAATGACTTTGTGATAAATGTTGTCGCACATTTTTGCTATTTGTCCTTTGCATGATCACCTTTTTTTATAAACTTTTACAGGCGTATCAAACTGCTATGTATTCAAGAGCCGCTTGCAAGAATACGCGCAGAAGAAAGGGCTTCTAACTCCTGTGTATGAAACTCTGAAGGAAGGTCCTTCCCATGAGCCTCACTTCAAATCGTACGTGACTGTGAATGGAATTAGATATGAATCTCTCACTGGATTTTTTAATCGTAAGGCATCAGAACAGTCAGCTGCAGAAGTTGCTCTACTGGAAATAGCTAAATCAGAGAACAAGAATGATTCCATCAAATATCCAGTGGTAAGTGCATTTTCCATTTACATTCTCCCCTCAAGGGAAGGCAAGGCGTCGAAGGTTAATTATAGACATGCTTGATTGGATATTTTACATGTGACACAGTCAGCTGTAGAAAATGCTCGAGTGGAGATAGCGAAATTCACATCTGAAATCTGACTTGAGATCTTGTCATTTATCTGATGGTCTTAATGGTTCTCAGACGAATTTTGGGTCCATTTGGGTCTAACATTAATCCAAGAGCCCATTGCTTGAAAGAACCAGAATTGAACATTGTGCCCCGAACCAAAACAGGTCTGACTCAGACGAGTCACATTCAGATAATCAAAAAAGAGACACTACCTTAGTAAATTATTTGCAACGACCACTATTAGTAAAACATCTACTTCGAAAACTTAAAGAGAAATAACAAGCCCTTGAATGCTTATTTCGATTTCTTTTTGTGTTTTAGCATGAAACAGGCTTATGCAAAAATCTACTCCAGGAGTATGCGCAAAAAATGAACTATGCAATTCCATCATATATTTGTCAGAACGATGACCAAGTAAAAGGTTCATCCTTTTTTTGTGCCGTCGAGATTGGAGGAATTCAGTATATTGGAACTACAGCAAAAACCAAAAAAGAAGCCGAAATCAAAGCTGCCCGGACTGCTCTTTTAGCAATCCAGTCGAGTACAAGTGGATCCGAGGTAAACCCTAGTGGCAACTCTCAGCTTACTGTTCTTCCTTGCAAAAAGAAAGGACCTGAGTCTACTAACACAGTAGCTGATAAAACGAAGAAGCTTACCAAACCAAAAAAGGCTAATTTCAAGAAGAAATGGCCAAGGAAGAATTTCCCAAATGCAGTAGTATTAGGAAACACGGCAAATACGTCTCTTATTCAGTTTCAGAGTGCAGGAATGCTCGTGACATGTGATCAGGGTATGGAAACTAGTGGATCAGAGATCGGAAACGTTTCAGGAAACTTAGCCATTAATGCAAATCTGAATACTCGATTAGCATGGAACAAGGGACCAGAGAATCAAGATATTTCAGGAAACTTAGCCATTGATGCAAATCCGGTTACTCAACTTACATGGAACGAGGGATCAGAGATCCGAAATGTTTCAGGAAACTCAGCCATTGATGCAAATTCAAGTACTGAACTAATAAGGAACAAGGGATCAGAGATCGGAAATGTTTCAGGAAACTTAGCCATTGATGCAAATCCGAGTACTCAGCTAACGTGTAACAAGGGATCAGAGAATGGAAATGTTTTAGGAAACTTAGCCATTGATGCAAATATGAATAGTCTAGGAACATGGAACGAGGGAGCGGAGAATCAAAAAGGGCAAGAAATTCCGACTTTAAAGGTTGTGTCGGGATTGGTTGGATCAGCTACAACTCAGCCATGAATGACCTCCCCCATTGATTAGTTTCAGGTCTCTAATATCGAGCAAGTAAGTCGAACCATTTTTACAGCGAAAATTTGATCTAGTTGAGATTCATGATATGTATGAGTTTACTGTTTAATGTTATAATGAAGACCCTAGCATAGTATTTGACCTCCAAATTTGAACACTTCGTATTCTCATTTTATTATGGGTTTGTATAGGCCATGGCTTTGGAACATTTAAAATATTATCTGGGAACAAAGACTTAGTCAAAATCTACTTAGGGTGCAAGCTGATTTTTTGTCAAAATCTCATCTTCACCTCCACCATTAAACCTTGGATCGAGGGTCTGAAACTCTCAAAGGGGGTATCGCTGCAGACTCTCCTCGAGGTCTCCTTTGATATACACCCCGAATTTTGGCAGTCTCACTACAAAATCCAGTTGACAAAACCCAATTGTGGTAGGCGCCTCTAGTAGTTGCGGAGGCTCTAATAGAATTCTTGAGAAAGAAATAATGTCGGATTGAAAATTTGAGGATGCTGCTATTTACAGAGCTACTAAGAGCTATTTACAAAACTGGCTATTTGTTGGTACTTGGTACACACTTTTTGGTATTTAGGGAGAGTTTGATTTTAGCACAACTTGTTAGGTATTTAGAATTAGACCCCTATTTTACAGATAGGTCATTCTCTCCAACTAAAAACCCTTAATCACTTCCATTTAAAAATTCTTAAAACCATTCTTTCAACTTTTATCTTGAAGTTTTAGGGTTTCAAGGCTTGTTTAGGTAGTTTTCGAAGAAATCTTGTTATAGATTTATCTTGAATCATATATACTCATGGAAGTAGATTTCTCTTTAGCTCTTTAGGTAGTTTTCAATGAAATTTTGTCATAGAAGAAGATGAGATTTTGTTGCCATATTTTTTGTTAGCTCTGGTCGAAAAATTTCGATTTAAATTCGGTGGTTCCTGCCGAAAATTCACCTTTTTTTATGTTGTCATATTTTTGTTATAGTTTATTTTGTTTTTCACCAAATTTTTTGGTAAAAAAACGTCACCGAAAATGCTCGCCGTTCTAAGCATTATTTCACCGAAAATTTGAGTTGTTCATAAAAGTTAGGAAAAAATGTTGACTTAGAAATCTAAGTTCTTTTTTGGAATAATCAATACAAATTAGTTTATATTACCTTTTAAAGTTATGTCTTCACTTAGAATGTTTGTTATATGAGTCCAATGAAGAGTTGTAGTTGAGTTCTTCTATATCAAACTCTTCCACTAATGAAGCTTCTTGACCACCAAGCTACTCTGTCAAACTGGAAGAAATCTAAGTTCTTTTTTGGAATAATCAATATAAATTAGTTTATATTACCTTTTAAAGTTATTTCTACACTTAGAATGTTTGTTATATGAGTCCAATGAAGAGTTGTAGTTGAGTTCTTCTATATCAAACTCTTCCACTATTGAAGCTTCTTCATTGTTAGTTTCTTCCATTACTAGTGTTTCTAGTAGGTGATTGTGAGATGGGGAAAGGAGTTGGTGGTGGGGTTTAGGAATGAAGGAGATAAAATATTTTCTACTCTATATTCTATAATCAATCTATATGTATTTTTCCAGTTTGATCTTTATCAAAATTTGATTTTAGTGTCTATGTGCTCTGTAAATAGCAAAACTTTAGTTACAGAGAAAGTGAAAAGATTCTAACTTTTGTACTTTCTAAATAGCCAAAGTAACTCTATTAATAATTTTTGACCAAATTTTATTAAACGAAAATTTTAAATGCACATACAATTTTTGTTACATGCTCTCTCCCAACAAAGTTTGGTCGAATAAAAAGAGATGTAAGTGCGTATAAAAGAAGTGGTGGTGAGTGTATTTAACATTTCCCTTATATACACTTACATCTCTTTTTATTCGAGCCAACGAAGAAGATGGAGAGATATTCATGTCACCCTCATTTACTCTAGAGCCCACAAAAAGTTTCGAGGCGAACCACTTGCTAAGGGTTAATCAGCCAAGTGTCGTGAACGACGAAAACGAAAATACTTAAAGAGTCGTAGTCAATGACGTATACATATGTCTCCAATACCATTGTTTCGGGTTTTATTCCTAACAATTTCAGATATCTTCTAAATAATGTGAGACTATCCCAATATAAAAAGTTCTACACAAATTTTACGACTATAATGGTTTGTAGAAGTAACAACTTAACAAACTAGCAAGCAAACTACAAAATCAAATCTCTAAAACTCTCTAATATAGTATTCAGAGATTATAAAACTCATTACACAAATTATTACCCGACAAGTTGAACTTATTACCCTCCTAAACATATGCTTTTTTGTTCTTACAAACCCTAAAAAGTAAATAAAAGTAATAAGTTGAAAATTACTGTCTTCCACAATCTCCTAGAGTATTACTAAAATAAAGTGGACCCCACAAGTTAGACCCACTAGGGCTAGTAACTCTAGTTGGATACCATAAATTATTATTTGAAACTATCTTAACTAATAAGTACTTATTATTATAATAATAAGCTACTTATATATTATTAGTAACTTAAATGAAAAAGTAAAAAATTGTGATTTTTTGAAGAGGTCACATGCACGTGCACGTGCGGTACTGTCACAAAAACCTAACATTTAAAGAGGTGGTCAAAAGATACTGCGTACGTGCCTTATGGTCAAAGATAAGCTTAAACAAAAGTTATCACACGAGCCGGTTTTGAGAAGGTCAAAAGATACTGCATTTGTTGTTCCTTCATGGTCAAAGATCATTAATAGTGATTAATTAACATGCTATTAACCTGTAAAGCTTGAGATTAGATATAGATAGTAAAGATTATGAGAATTAGTATTATGATGATGATTTTGTTTATGATCGTGATGTTGATGAGGCGAATAATCCCAATCTTATACATCTAATGTGAGGACCCATTATACGAAAAACTCGTTTTAACATGGCATGGTTATTGTCTCAGTCTTCTACTAGTATGTAGGATTATTTTGATGTCAGTTTTAGATAGTAACTGTGATATAAGGTAGTAATTCAAGTCGAAATATAATTTAACATGTGAGACATATATATGAAAGTACGAGTGTAACTCGAAGTTAATTGATCGATATAATAGTATAGACTATTTGACAAATATATTAATAAATTGTGACACGTGACTTTAATTTTGGATAAAACTCAATCGACCATTATAACACAAAATTTGCATATTGACCACAAAATTGTACTATTAAATCAGAAAAATCAACTCTTAACTTATAAGAGTTCACATTGAAAGCAAGTTTATTATCATAATTATCAGAATCACCATATAATATCATAGAAAGAGGATGGCGACCCCATTTGAGAGCAAAAAAATGTGCTAGAATTGTTGTGTTCCATTAGTAGCATTAGTAGTGTATCCATGAAATCACATTCTATTCTCACATTTGCTTGTCAACTCTTTAAAATTGGTTAAAGATGTAAGGCTAATAATGTGGGGTGTCAAAACACTTTTTTTTTTTGTTTTTTTAAAAGATTACTTAATGTAAACACAAAGAAAAAACAAACAAAGGAGAAGTTAAATAATAGAAGAGGTAAGGGAGTCATATTTGTGCATGTTACCTCTAATCTAATAGTCTAAATGTGTTACGTGTCCAATACGTGTCATAACTTGGTTAGCTGAGTCATCAAGAAGTTAAGGATAAATGATACACCAAGCAATTAAAGTTATGTAAGGAACAATCAAAATCCAGTGGAGCCCCAAAATGCAGTGATGATTTTATTAAACCTAACCCTAAGTGGAATGAATGTCACATGCTGTCTAAGAAGGCAAAAGGGATACTTATTTCCTTTTTTTCTTTAACATGCTTCTCTCACGTACCAAATTGGATGAGATAGACATGAAGTAAAGACTTGTCATTGGTGAATATAAACATATTATTGGTGTAATCTCTATCTTAACTTCTGACTTGCTTTAGGGGATAATATGCTAGGAGGGTATAATTCATATATGGTGGACACTGACAAAATAATCTCAATAGATGATTGAGGAATTGTAATATTAGACACTGAATACAAGTTTTAAGAGGTGTAATCATAGATAAATTCAAAAGATTTAATATTAGTCATTAAAAATGAGGATATATTCTATAAAAGATAAATCTGAAAGATGTAGTCTGAATTCTTGAAGATAGATTTAGAAAATGTAATATGAACTTTTAGAAATAAATTCGGGAGGTGTAATCTTACCTATTGAATTTTTAAAAAAGATACTCATCTCTGTTATTTATAGATTTAATAGGTGGGTGATTTGGAAAAATAAGATGTAAAAAAAAATTAAGGAATTGAAAAGGTGGAAAACTAATGATATTCTCCTTCAAACACACCCTCCCTTTGATGTCGCCGATATAATTGTCGGTTTGCGAAACTCGCCGGAATATCTCATATCTCTCCCTCTTTTCTCTAGTTCTTTCTTTTTTTTTCTCTCTCGCTCTTTCTCTCTCTTCTCTTCCTCTCTTCACACTCTCTATTTCCGGCGAAAGGTATCCTCACTTTCGTCAGAGATTGACAAAGAGAGAAGAAAGAGGAAAAAGTGTTACCGGATAGGGCGAAAGGTATCCTCACTTTCGTCAGAGATTGATAAAGAGAGAAGAAAGAGGAAAAAGTGTTACCGGATAGGGTAAACTTGTCTGCGGAATAAATGTTGAAAGTCGTCGGAGTTGATGGTGGTAGTGGGAGAAGAAGCTGAACGAAAAGTATAAGAGTTTAAGTGTTTGGAGGAAACAAAAAATTTGAACTTTTTTATTTCCACTAAATATTTTGTACCCCGGATAACTTCTTTATTTTCCCAAATCACCTACCATTCGATAATATCCTATTTGATTTTGGGAGGGTATGTAAATCAAATGCGCCTTCCAAACGCGGAAAATAATGTCCAAGAATAACAAAGTATTATCTGATTTTGTTGTGTGTTTACACTTTTGATTATATCAGTAAACATCTAGTTTTATGTAAGACTACTGGATTTTATCAAGTTCTAGTGTTCGAATACTAACTGGCTCACTGCTTTTCAACAAAAAGAACGGCTATTATGAAAAGAAAAACAGCTTATTGTTGAAATCTTCTTAAGTATAGACTGAGCGAAAATTTTAATTTTCTTATAATATATTTGGATTAACACTTTTATAACTTTTAATCTGTGACCGCCTGATCGTTTTGGTCTATAAGTGTTCGACCTTTCATGTTTACAGGGAGGAGGGATAGAAAATTGTGGAGCTAAAGTCAAGAAGTATTAATATACTAATAAACAATGAAGAGGTGTTTTCACAAAAATACACGTTATACAGTAACAACTAAAACAAACCTTCAAGGCTTCAACACAATTAAATAAAAAAACAGAACAAAACAAACATATAATATATGGTCCGTTACATTTAATTCAATCGAACGTCCACCATGTGTTTAAATCAATAAACGTGTCAATATAATAAATAATCAAGACGCCACGTATATATAAGGCGCTTCACACCCAATTACCAACCAAACAAATAACTGATGTTTATGTCATCCATCCTTTTACTCTTAACTACCATCCAAAACTCTTATCCACGGTAGTACCTTGATGATACGTCTCCACTCATAACCTCTCGTGCTTTCTGTTTGGCCCCTACCATAGGGCCGAACGGTTAGAAATTTAAGGGTCATGGCCATGGGTAAACTGTCAAGTCTTTCTGCACTACCAATTATTTTCTGCATTAGTAGGGGTCGTAGACAAACTGTCAAGTCTTTTTGTACGACTAATTCTTTACTCCACCTATAAAAATTGTCGACTCATAACACATTGTTATCATCACCAATCTTAAAAAAATCCAGATCTATGTCATTCACTCTCCTAAAAAAAGTGGTATGCGATTTTTTCACTTAATTTTTTTTGTTTCTCCAATATTTTGAAATTAGATGTGCGTAGAAAAAATTGCATTGAAAATTTAACGATCACTTAGTTTGAGAACTTCTCACCCGTTATTCAAATAGAGAGAGAGGTGACACTAGCAGTGGTTTGTGATGGTGTTAGTACTGAAAAACATGATCGTGACAAAAACTAAATAAATTTCAATGTTTGTGAAATTAAAATAAGATGTCTTCCAATACAATAAAGTTCA
>BEHA01000092.1:91288-102678 GCA_002897215.1 Eschscholzia californica subsp. californica | reverse complement strand
TAAACACTCAGCTGACACTTCCTAGTGTTTCACATGTTTATACATTAAAAAAAATTGATCGCAATATCTAAAAGCTTTACAAGCAACCAAAGCTTTGTAATCTTCAAAACCGATTTTTTGTGTACAAGAACAGACGGAGGGCGAGCCAAAGATGACAAAAAATAGTTTATAATCAATGGGAAGACGAGATCGAATAGAACAAATTGATGGCATAGTAGAACTCGGGCCTGTAATTAGGACGCTCAGAGTTTCACTCTAGGTATGTATAAAATTTGCACCCAAGTTTCCTTTGGCTCCTAATGGTCGCTTGTTTTTGCTTTTTTTCACTTATTCAAATTAGTTCTTTTTACAGATCTCATTGGAGAAAAGTGAAACAAACACAGGACTAAACAAAACAGTAAAATAAAGAACAATAATGCCAGTCGTATTGATGTAACATTCTTCAATGCTTAGCAAATGTGACATGAAATAGTAGCCCCTAATGGGGTGAAATTCTCTAGTAAGGACTTCTAAAACAGAAATAGGGACAATCCTAAATGAGCCAAAAATATACCATAACCCTAGAAACTATCCCTATCTTATCTTTTGATGCCTTGAAGGGTACACCCCAGCCAGCAAGGTGGAAGTCCTAATGCTTCTGCCCTATTGTGGGATACAACATTAAGCTACTAGCTAGTAGATACCGATCTCCTGCCAACAAAAAGATGCAGAATCACCTCTTGACATTTACAAATTCCTCAGATCTTTTCAGTAAGATGACTTTATGTGCACTACAAATATGTTAGAAATCTTTGAAGAGTAATACCTCCAGCTGCTTTTTACTCCTCAGGTTCTGAAAAAGGAACACCAGTAGAACCCTGACGATGCTGGAAGGAACCTAACTTCTTCCTGTTGAGGATGGATCCTTATTTTGTGCTTCAGGTAGTGGTGATCTCACTAACTTCTTTAGTGTATCTACTATACTTGCAAATGATGGTCGCTCCTTTGGTTCACTGTCAAGTAAAAGAAATATTTCGTTAAAAAAAGGCGCGAGTTCCAAAAAGTCAGGTATTAATCTTTCGTTCTGTTGGAAATCCCTGCACAGTCATGGCAGCTGGAATGTGCAGAAGAAACCCCTCAACAGGGTTGGAGGTGGCAACCTCACGCTTAGAGGAGCATCCATAGCCAGGCCCGGCCTGTATGTGCCGGGTTAAGCTTATGAGGGCTAGGCCTTTTGGTGGGCTTGTGGAGCCTTTCGCAGGAACAATACCCTGTAAGGCTGTACCCGTCGGCCATGAGCATTGATGGCAAAAGTGAAGAAGATATTGGCAAGTGTGGGGTTGGTCATTATAATGGATGCCCATCAGCCCATGAGGGGACACATTCAGATACAGTTAACATTTGAGTCGGAGGGTCTTTTCCTTGAGGATGGAGGTCCGCAAAAGGCCTTCTTCAATTAAAACTGGCTTTTACCCCTAGATAACGAGGGCAGGTTGGAGCCAGTCTGAGCCTGTTTATGAGTTTATCTGCTACCAATTCCAATCGGGCTCAACATTACTGTGGGCGTCAAATGTGGCTTTGATAGGAAAAGAAGTTCGGCTGGGGTCAACTAGGCTAAACCATGAAAGTGCTTGAAAAGCTTCATAAATTCTTACTCAGACCAGCATGACTCCATTAGAGATACCAACAGAGGACAGGTATTTGGAGGTATGACGAGCCTTCTGTTCTGGAAAGCAACAGCTCCAACTACCTGAAAGATCATATAGTTTATTTCGGAGGTGAACTATTAACTAGACAAAAAGATTTAACGAGTGTCGGGCTTATATACCTGAGCCGGACCAAGTCCACTCCAAGGTTGTTGCATAGTCACCAGCTCCCACAAGACGACTCCAAAGCTATAAACATCGGATTTCTCATTTGACGGCTCTCCACGAAGTAATTCTGGAGCCATCCACTCAGGCTGGAAAAGAAAATAAAATTACAAAAAGATAAAAGCACTAGCGAGAAATTTGCGACTTGCGAAGACATGCTCAAATTGAGAAACATAATTTCTGTTATTTGCAGGTCTGACTGTTATTTGCAGGTCTGACTGAAAATGTGAAACTAAAAAACGCATAGACCGACTAAGAGAAACAAGGCTCCATCTGTAGAAAAAAAGTAAGTTCTTTAATTTTACGGAGATATGAATTCTATATTCCTTTCTACGCCAAACGAAGTTTACAGAACAATTACGCATTTATTCTCTTTTCACTCTCTTTTGGCAGGATTGATCTCTTCCAATTCCCCGTGACATGGAAAAGTACAAGATAATTGATATCACTGATAGAAGTTTCATGGGCGAGGCACTTGGTCGTACATTGCTCAGCAAGCCATTTCAGACCCACATTATAACATAACACGGATATCGGTCTAACATATCGGCTAGGCCTTTTGGGTAGGTTTGGCGCTTAGAATAGTGAAAGCGTAGATGGTTTAGGGCATTCCCGTGCTAAGGAAAAACTTCTGTACATGGGATCGGACGGTGCCCAGATCAAGACCAGAGGGCTAGAATTGAGACAGCTGTTAAATCTACATACTCATGACAGCTACTACCACGCTAAATTTCACCTTGACCTCTTCAAGGGAAAAATTACTATCTTCCTAGATAAAGACCGTAAAAACTCACGCTGAAGTTTTGAACTGGTAGCATGAAACACAGCTTAAACTAGAAAATTTAGTGAACATTCTGCAACACAGCAATCAGTTCAAAGCGGTGAAAAATACTTACAGTACCGGCAACAGATTTCGATGATAGAAAGGTGTTTGCCTTGAATCTGGATAATCCGAAATCACAAACCTGAAAGATAGAAATACGAGAGTAAAGAAACAAATAAACCAAGTACGACGCTGGTGACTATAATTTCAAATATATAGCCTACCTTCACCGTCCAATTTTTGTCTACTAATAGATTTGGAGACTTAAGATCCCAGTGAACTATAGGTGGCTTTAGGCAATGTAGATAATTTATTCCCTTCGCCTGCACTAATGCATATTAGAAGTTATTCATCTGCAGGTAAAATACGTGCAGAAATCTGGCAATTACAACTGGCACACATACCACATCCAATGCCATGCGTAAACGCCTCCTTATATCCAAAACCTCACCAACAGATGCTCTATGTAAGAGACGATAAAGGCTTCCCCTGTTTCAGAAAATTTCAAGAATTGGAAGGATCAAGCCAGTGAAATACACACATCATCCTGGCAGGAAGTGCCTCAGCTCCTATTAAGCAGAAGCAAGATAATTTACCTGGGCAAATATTCTGTCACTATTGATAGATGGGGACGTTTAGTAACAGCACCCATGAAAAGAACAACATTTGGATGACGTACACGTTTCATTATTGCAACCTGCAGGTATAAAGAACCAATGAGTCGAAGATCTAGAGATTACATAAATTAACATCACAGAGCCTACCTGGTTCTTCCTAAGGAAACTCCATGTTGAAGAACTGGGATGGCATGAGGATATCGCAGAGTATTGATTTTCTTTCTTATTTTTCCTTAAAGCTTAGAAGTATTTTTGTTTATTTAGCCAGATCAGGATCAGAGGAAGGATAGGTTACAATCCTCAACCAGAACGATCGGAAATTACACTTTTTAATAGGGGCACAGGAAACCAACATACAAATTTGGAAAAGATCAGTTTCGACTGTCAATGGCGACATTTATCCAAAAATATATCTACACATCTCAGGAAGTAGACTGGTTAATTACTAAGTGAATTAGATTCCCATAGTCACTGGGAAGAGTGCACTTAGCATGATGAGAGAAGGATTGAGAAAATGAGTTGATGGGAATGAGAATAACAAGCAATCTATTAACTACAAGTTACAAAGAAAATGTTTCTTAAGAGCAACAGCTAAACCCTAAAGTTCCACTTGTTGGATTTCCAAGTTTCATATTGACCATATATACATACCTCTCTCAGAAATTCCTTTAGTTGATCATCGTGAAAGTCCTGAGAAGTTAGAACCTTGACAGCCACGTCCTGCACACCATGTTTTCAGTAAATACATGCTAAACCCAACAGTAAGTAAAAGATCAGAATGCAAAATGTAGTTGGATCATCTTTGCGAGACATGAAACATATTGGCATGTTGTTCAAACATGTATGACCGCCGTGACATAATCGCAGATTAGCAGAGTAACTATCAGAACCTCAATAATGAACTCTTGTCATGTGGTTGTTATAAAAACTACTGCTTTCAAGAGCTACTGTGTACATCTGAAGCAAGACCGACATTTACTGGATAATATAGAGGAAAAGTGTCATAATTTCTAAATATATTCCTATGAAGGGGAAATGCATTTGGTAATACGAAGAAGATAAAATTTTTGATAGCAAGACGATGAAGTGTGTAGGACTAACCGATCCATGCCACTCTGCACGGTGCACTGTCCCAAATGAACCTGAAAATTTTTGAGTGGACAAAAGTTCAGCGAGAAATAGCTAAAGTTAAAAGAGAACTATAAAACTGAAAACACCAGTTAGATATGCACCAAGACCTAACAGAGAAGCAGTCGTACCAGCACCAACACGCTCCTTCATATGTAATTCGTCCCAACATATTTGAAGCCAGTCCATTGCAAGCGACGGCTCAAGATTTAAACATTTTGGGATTGTCACTAAATGACAACCGCTTTCACTCTGGAGTCTGGAATTGCCATCCTCCTTGAGTACCTGTTCGCAAGATAAGTCTGGTTCGAGTTGCTTCAGTAAATTACTGACCACCGGGGTGCCACTTGCAACTACCCCTTCTTTCCTGGATTCTAGCATGCAATCTTTGTTGCCATGGACTTTCGAATGTTCATTTACTGGAATAGCACGAGGAACTTCTGATGCGTTCTCATTGACAGGGAGTAATTTGACACTCTGAATACAAGTATGACCATTATATGCAAGAGAAGGATCCCCACAAGCTTCTGTGGCCACGGAGTAAACGGGTGCATTTGATTTTCCAGGCAAGCCGTGACTCTGAGTTGGAAGACCTTCTTTCGGTAAGCACGAGCGAGGCCAACCTCCAAAGCTGTTATTTGCTATAAGAGACATGCCAAGAAACAGCTCAATTTCCATGCTTCATGTTTTACATAGGTGACGTAGAAAAGCATATCCTAGTCCTACTCCTACCGAACCCACAAATTCTAACAAGTAGGAGAATCACACATTAGTTCTACCATTTCTACCGATGATTCACATCGAAGCACTAACATCCAAACCCAAAACATGGAAAATATGTGATGATAACCAACTCCAGTGAAATGCATTTGACTCGGTTACGATGCAGTGTCATATAAAGAATGTTGTCATTGAACTCCCAAAAGCATGCAATATGTACCTGGGTTTTGAGGATTCTCAGGGAAAGCACTTGCGTGCTCGGGAAGTGACGTTCGGTTCAATGGTGTATCATCTAGATAAGGCTGTTGGTAACCTTTAAGATAAGAGATCTTGAGTGGTGAAGGCATTGGTAGAAGTAAAGCTCCATTGATTGAGGAATCTGGAGTGTGAACATTTCCTGGCTCTCCAACTAGATCAACTACATATTCCCTGTTAAACATAAATATCACAGTCACAAGAAAGGGGAGAAATGGAACTTCAAGTGACTAGACAGAGAGGCCCCCTCAATAGTAATTGTTCTTGTCCCCTATAACATGCTAAAGTTCACAAGGGTTGAACATAGTATAGGAACCTTCCCAAACTCCAGTAATTCCTATCAAGTACATGTTCACATATTCCCCAGCGGTACAATATACAGGAAGACACTAAGTGCTTTGCCAGTAAATTGTGACGGTCCCACCACGCTGTTTTTGCTTTTGCACCATTAGTTGATGGGTGGTAGTGGTTGGGTGGTAAACCTTAAATCAACATTCTAATTGCATCAAGTGATTGGTGTTTCAAATTTAGAACAATTTGAAGGGCTCGTCACAAAGTAAACAGCAACGGACCAACAATTCCTTTTTAGCGGTTAAAAAGGATAAACGACTGCAGCACAATGATCCTAAATGATATGTACAAGCTCAACGACAGTGCACTTAAAAGAAGTAACGAGTTATTAGCAACATTGAATGAAAATAATGCGCAAACGTTCCACTCAGTGCAAGGAAGATGATGATCAAACAATCAGGTACCTCCATTAACGAAGGTAATGGGAAATTAAAATTATGATTTCATGGGAGCCTAATAAGGAGGGATTCATGGGGAACAGACAAACCTTGACAACTGCTTGTCATCTCCAATTTTGACAAGACAGGAAGACTGATGGTCAGTTACGCAATACTTGCATCCTCGAGCTATCCGACATGGTAGACCAATGTAATCAGCTAATTTCTGCATAAACAAAAACAGTTGGATCCTAGAATTCCAGCTAAAGAGACGTCCAGTGTGAAGGCAATAGTAATTTATTTTTCATATCTACATAATCGAGAAAATATCGCTGGAGAACATGGTCAATGATAAACAAGGGGTGAGTAATTTTTTCTCTTACCCAAGTTACATCTAGATTTCTTATAGATATATTTGATATTAAGTGTGAGAACAGTCCTACATAGGAAGGGGTACTCTAGTAACCAACAATATAATGTCTAAGCTCTCTCCACTCTTAGCCAATTGGATTTGAGTTGGATGACTACAAATTTAACATGGTAATAGAGCTAGGCCCGCACGTGATAGGCTCACCGGTCACACATGCTTCACGTCGCCCAAAAACACATGTTAGACTCATAAGACGCCACAAATAAGGCATAGTGATAAATACCAGAACATATAAATTAGATCTGGAGGTTATTAAGGTATTGAGTCGAACGGAAGGCACATCACCTTGAACAGAATAGCACGATGCCTACAAAGACCAACAGGGAGACTACCAATGGGAAGCACAACGCATCTTCGATAATTTCTCACTCTCGTGCTGACCAGTTTCCAGTGCATGGTCATATCACCTTGCTCTACCGGAAAAGCACCCCTTCAATGCCACGAAAAGTAACGGATTAAGATTAAAAGATCAAGGACGAAAAGTTCAAGCAAACCAGTAGGGAGAAAAATGAACTCACCCCATGTAGATAGAAACAAGTTTACCAAGCTTCTTCACCAAGACTAATGTTTTCCCTGAAGCATAAAAAAGTTCTTTTGCTTTGTCCTCGAGCTCCTTCAGTCGCAAATCCTCTCGCCCATCAACAAGTAGTACTTCCATGGATGCATCAGCAGGATCAACAGCCCTAAGAGATACTAAAGGTGGAAGCTTTTTCCCTTCCTCTAAATCGTTGCACATCAACCAAACATATGGATTCATCCCAAGAATGTTATAGAACCCATCTGATATCTTATCATTATATGATAAGCACCCACTTAGCTGAAAAATACGAGAGTAAGGCATTTAAAATCCACTAGCTTTAACTAGTATTATATCAAAATAATCACCATAAATCAATGTTGATGAACTATATGATCGAAAACTGCCTAGACCTCATCCTCGAGCTATTCTTGAACTGATATGGACTTGTGTGTCACTAGCAAAAAACAAGATTACTCTAATTTGACCCAACATCTAAAAAAACAAAATATACCAAAATTGATTTATCATATACCAAAGTTGATGAACAAATATGATTCTAAAATGTCTAAACCTCATCTTCAAGCTACTCTTAAACTGATACTATCTAATGTTTCACTATCAAAAAAAGAAGATAGTGTAATTTGACCCCACATCAAGAAACATCAAAAATTGACAAAGAACTACGTTTTATTTCTAGAAGAGAAATCAAATTTCAATGCAAAAAGAGGCGCACCCAGAGACGATAAGAAACTTTTTCCACATCACAAGAAAGATCATTAGGGTCCGTCGAATTCTGGTCGGAACAACTGATTTCACCAGCCAGAGACGCCTGAGCTGAAAGACGAACAGCAAGTGTAAGCTGAAGATGGTAACTCTCTCGAGATCTCTGCACCAAATGTTCCATTGTCTCTTCTTCGCCTTGTTGTTTATTCGAAGAAGAAGAAGAAGATATCTGTGATTCTCTAACCTCATTTGAAACATTTCCATCCACAGTTGTCGTCCCTGAAAACAAACTTCCAGGATAACTACTTTCAATCGACAATCTATTAGATGAGGCTTCTCTACCTAAAATTCGATCTTGACTGACAATCATTTCAACCGGTGGTTCTGGTTCAAGTAAAAGTGGTAATTCCTCATTATCCGATTCAATCGGTTGCCGTTGCACGATTGAGTTATTATCATTATTGTTATTGTACTTTCCGATTTTGAAAAGATCTGACGATGTAGTTGCTCCGATCTTCCATTTATTTCTTTGACTTGTGATCTTCTCAACTTTCCGATCATTTTCAACATTATTAGAACTTTCTTTCACAATCTTCTTCTCCTGATACGGATTCAACTTCGGCGAAGGATCGGGAAACTGCCTCGGAAAAAAGTAAGTAGTTCGATGAGGCATTTTTTACTAGCCTCACGAGTTAATCAAAACTACAATCTCCTTCAACTTTCTCCAAACTTCAACCTCAACCTGAATCCCAATCTCAATTCTCAACTCTATATGTTCCAATTTCAGAGACTTCGATCGTAAAACCTAAATAATCTTACATTTTCGTAATCAAAGAGAAGGAAAGACACTCTTCTTCCCTCCTCATAATCATCAACTAAAATATTACTGATCGGATATATAATCTATAAACTAAAACTCAAAGGTCGGTTGATTCTTAACCTAAATTATTCACGGTTCTATTCAGACGGATTTGTATTTTTGCTTTCAGAACTTGAAATCTCTGTATTACTGACCAGCAAAAAGCTTAAATCACAATAATGGAGCTATTAAGCGGTTTTGTAGTAACCGATCAAAGCTTATAAGAAGTATTGGAAACAAAACAAACAACTTAAATTCGATCAATAGAGCTAAAAAACGGTTTTGGATAGATTCAAATAAGCTGTTTTGAGATCAAAACCGACTTGAGAAGAGCGGTTTTTAGAGAGAGAGAGAGAGATAAGTCCAACGCCAACAGTCTGATTCTGACTTTTTTTTTTTCAGTTTTCTTTAAGCGCGGAAGTGAAGAAATAGGAGTATTGAAAAAGAAATATTAGCTCTCTCTAATATACGCGGGAGGTTAAATGCGCACCTTTTCTTTTCGGGTTACACGTGAGCAAAAAAGTGAAGTTTATTTGACACGTATGCATGTAGATTACTAAGATACGCGTAGTACGCACCCTGTGTAGAATAGAGTGAACCAGATTTTGCTGGTTTTTTGGGAACTACCAAAGGGTTGTATATATAGGGAGTAGTTATGGGGCAATCGTCATTGGGAACGGCGCAAGTCTTTAAAGAAAGGGTTCATTCTCTTTTGGCTCCCCATGTTTGACTAATTCAATAGTTTGATCCCTCTAATTGTCCCACATGACATTTTAGCCTCCAACCAAAAGTTGTGATGGGTTGTGCCCATAGTCTTTTGGTATGTTAACGATATTTTTGTTTAACTTCATAGTCTTCTGTCTTTCAAATGCATCATTAGGAAAGAGTGTATAATCCTATTACATGAGACGCCGTGTTTTCTCCTAATAATGTGAGATCGACTTACGACATAAGTTTTATTCTCTCCAACTTTTTCCTTACTTCTATTTCTTCTTTCTCTATTTTTATCGCCATTTCTTTTATTAGTTCTTTTTCTTTTCTTCTCCATCTATAACATTCGCCCATTAAAGTCATCAAGTTAATAGGAAGTTTAGTGAAGGAGATGTCTTTATCGGTATGATCTCCTTCATAACTTATGAATCGAAACTTTTGTTTCTTTGGAGTCGGAGCCTTTGACATGGGGGATATATAAGAAAGAAATTGGAAAACGAAAGTTTTGGTTAGGTCTGATAAGGGAGTACAAAGGCGTATTAGATGATACGAGGGACTAAAATAGTAAGTTGGTGGCAATTGAAGCCAAATGACGATGGACCCTCAAATGAACTCCAATTAGAAAGAAGGACTCCGTTAGTTTTGGTTAGTGACGATATTGTCCCTTTGTTCTTTTCTGTTTTTGTGAGTTACTCCATGTGATAAGTGTGATACTCTCTGTTTGGTACTCAAAAGCAATGGCCAAAATCCGTCAGCTATTGTTGTCTTTTCGATGCCAGCAAGAGTTTGGGGAGAATTCTTGTATAAAATAACCCAATTCATGGTATGATTCTATAAATGCAATTTCACGATAAAAATTTATTTTAGTCCGACCTTTTCCATAACATATAATGAATTGGTTTATTTAGTTTTTTTTTTTTGTTGAGATAATTGGTTTATTTAGTTGGGAAATTATGTTGTCGATCAAATGTTGATGTGGTTGCGCTAATTGGTCACGTCATGTAGGAATAAAAATGTCCTAACTATTGGGAGTTAGACTATCGCTATTTGCCTTGTGTTCGGCTTAAATTTTCAGGCTACAAAGCATTTCTCTTATTAAAATATTTTGGATCCATTAATTTTATTACGTTTATATGTAGTATAAATACGGTTACTTGAATAGCTCAATAGATATATTTATAGAAAAACTCACTAGAACATAATGTTTTACTCAACTACGCCATTTTTAACTTTACATTTGGATCTTCATTTACATATGACTTCATTTATGCTAAAACAATTTGTATTTAGGTCTTGTCCAACACCAAATAATTTGAAATTCAAGAAAGAAGATATTCTGAAATTAAATTTCGGTGGAATTAGATTTTATGTACAAATCTTATTAAAAAAACAATATGTACTATTCGACTTTTATATTATATCCGGATTTCTATATTAAGGATCTTATTAGAGAAGTCCATGAAACACACATGATCCATTAATCTAAACAATATTATTCATTTATTTTCCAAACTCTAGATGTTTATTATATTTTTTTTTTGTTGAAATTAGATGTTTATTATATAGTCAAGATAAGACACTCCATTAAAAAATGGCTATTTTATGTGAAGTTCTCAAACCTTCCCCTATGAATATAAAATATACAAAATATCCACTTACAAAGAGTCTTTAAGATAATAAACTAATGCTATAAATAAGACATAAATTGATATTTGCTAATTAAAGAAGGCCGGCGCTTTGGGAAAGTTAAATAGTTTCCGGAGTGTGAAATTTTAAAAGGAATATGCTAGTTTTCGGGGTGTGAAATTTTAAAGGGAATATGCAAAATTTTGAAAATTTTCCGGGGAAACATATTTTATGGGGATATGTTTCAAAATAAAAATAAAAAACTCTCCACCTCACCTCTCTCCTCCATCTCATCTTCTATCTCTGGCACCTCATCATCTTCACCGACGAAGGTGACCGGCCGGCGACCTTCAAACATTAAAAAAAAAAATTTCTCTCTCCTCTCTCTCTCTAAAAAAAA
>BEHA01000092.1:40753-90963 GCA_002897215.1 Eschscholzia californica subsp. californica | reverse complement strand
AGTCTACAATTATAGGGGTAGATCTCAACCATACCGTTTCTTTATCTAAAAGGGAATAGGAATTATAATATGCCCCCACTTTCTTGAAATGAAAGCTTTATAATCTTATCTTGTGGTGGAAAGGTCTTCCTAAACTCAACAAGCAACTCACAAACAAATTGAATACTCGCCTCTTGTGGACCAATAGATAATAAGGAAAAATACTGTATCAGAGTTGGGTAATGTATCTAGACTTGTAATCTTGAAAATAGTTTAGCAAGTTCATTTCTGAATTTGTTTTAAAAGTTTATAGGTTGTTACTTATATAAGTTATATTTTAAGAACTCCAAAAATGTGTTAGGTATATTTGGCAAAATGGGCAAAATGTACTACTTCACGAGACAATATATTCTTAGACTCACTAATGATTGTGTGTTAATCAAAATTTTGAACATGTTACATTGACTTCTCTTTCAAATCTCTACTACATTTTGAAGACTTATTTCTACATTAATTATTAAACATTTCATAGATCTAACTATTTATAAGTAGACGGTGCATCATTCCAAATCTTCGAATTATGGTCACATTCTCTATGATAATTGTATGACATGTGTCACGTTTTCACTATGTTGGACTATTTGTTATAACCAACTTTAATTTCAAACTAGAGTCTGAAGTAGCACAATTAAAAATGAAAATACTAGTAACATGAGAAATTTTCAACAAAAAAGAGTAACACGAGAAATTACTTAATATATAGGTATATGATTTTAATATAGAGATGCCTTGTGTGGTCTAAGGAAGATTTTTAGACCACATCAGCATTTGGAGAAGCAAATAAAAGCTAGGGTTATATAAAGTAGCTTATAATATCTGTAACATTCGAGTGCGGGTAGTACTGAGTTGATTAAATTCTGAGCAACCTTAGCAAGAGAGGAAGTGCAGACCTTTGTAAATTTGGAATCGCTAACTGAGCTATCTTTAATAATTAGATATAAAATATACATATCGAATTGTTTCTAAGAAAAAATGAAGTAGGTCTTCAACCGAAAAAATAAAAGAAAAATGAAGTAGGTGGACTTAGATGCGTAATTTTGGTTGTTTATCAGATAAAAACTACTACTATATAATAACTCTTAATGGATTCGACTCTATAGATCACAATCAAACTATGTTAGCAAAATAAAACATTAGCTGAATGATTTGCTAATTTAATACTTGAAATTTGATACTTTTTGTTAGTTATAGAACTTTATTAGTGTACTAATAGAATAATATCAGAGTGGTTCAAGATATTTTAAGCTAAAGTTGTAGTTATTTTAGCTCGTTTATACACTAAATTTTCTTAGCTAAACTTATAAAATCCAATTCCATCAATTGTAGGTGACTAGATACATTCTTCTATTCTTTGTTTTGTATCAAAAGAATATACATACATATATATAGATTTAGTCATACTATATTATACTATTAGTAAAAGAGTGTCATCTGAGTATGTGTCGAGCTTATAGTTAATTTAAGCCCGAGTTTTTAGTAATGAACCCGACCTTGGGTATGCAACGGCGCCCTCAATGTTAATAAGTCTAAGCCCATGCGCATAGTAAAAGAGTTGTTAGTAATGATCATGGTTAAACACAATCGAATTTTAAATTTCATTATTTTACAGTGCATCATTGGATTTTCTTGTTCTTACACTGTGTTTTCTTATCATGTTCTTCTTTTGGTTTACTTATTTGTACGCTTATTTTTTTTTTATTTTTATTTTTTATTATTTGGGTTACTTCTTGTGTTTTTATTAAATACAAGTTGTTGTTTTATGTACTTCAGTGTTTTGGACTAAAATACTTATTATGAGAGCAAGTAAATTTCAACAAAAAAAAAAAAAAGTAAATTTCAACAACAAAAAAAGTAAATTTCTTAAAGTAGAGTTAGACATCTTCCCTTAACAAGAAAAAAGAGTTAGACATCTTCCATATTCATAAACGTGTAAGAAGACATAATGTTTAAGCTTTATACCTAACAAAAACAGAAATAGGTGCGTTAGTATCTTTTAGGGTTATTTCCCTAATGGCCCCCAACTTTGTGACCAGCTTCCTGCCTAGCCCCCTACTTTACGAGAAATGCCCATATGGCCCCCTCCGGTTATAACACCGTTACTCTCTCTTCCATTTCTTTTCTCTCTCCTCCAACATGTTTTCTCTCTCTGCCACCTCGTTAAAACCTGCCAACTCATCATCTTCTCCGGGAAGGTCGCCGGCCGACCAATTTTCCGGCCGGCAACCTTTAAACCTAAAAAAAAAAATTTTTTTTTTTTCATCTCTCCTCTCTTTCTCTCTAAAAAAGAAAAAAAAAAAAATTTTCACCTCCCTCTCTCTCTCTAAACTCCGGCGAAGGGGGTTACCCTTCGCCGGAGGACCTTGAAGGTCTGCCCGAGCAGACCTTTATCATACCCAACAGAAAATCAAAAAAGCAAGAAGAAAAGATTCAAACTTTATCATACCCAACTACAAATTAGCCATGAATCAAATGTGGGAAATTGAAATCCATAAAGTTTGTGCAGAAGATGACTCACCGGTGGGGCAAAATCTCACGAATCTTGTTTATATCCATAACAGTAGGAAATGCTGGAAACCCTAAAACCCGAAAAAAAAAGGAAAACTCAATTTGATCCAAAATGTGAACAATTTAAGGGTATTAGAGAGAGTGAGAAAATTGCTTACTCTTTTCGATAGGAATGTCATTGGCTGATTCATCTGATCCATTTGCAGAGCAAAAAGTAATAAAGCTGCTGCTTTTGTTCTTGAAAGATTGAAGGGGGTAAAGATGAGATCTAGGGTTAGAAAGAGATAATTCAGGAGAAGAATAAAATGTTCTTCTTTGATGGAGAAGTGAAATAGTAGAAGGTATTAAGAAGGATGATTGAGAAGGAAATGAAGAAGAATGTGAGGAGAGAGAAGAGATGATGTGATTTGTGAGAGCTGTGGCTTCCATTTCTAGAGAGAGAAAGAAGAGAGAGAGATGGTGAGATTTACAGGTAGAGAGAGAGATGGTGAGATTTAAGGTCCTCCGGCGAAGGGTAACCCCCTTCACCGGAGTTTAGAGAGAGAGAGGGAGGTGAAAAAAATTTTTTTTTTTTTTTTTGAGAGAGAGAGAGAGGAGAGTTGAAATTTTTTTTTTTTTAGGTTTAAAGGTCGCCGGCCGGAAAATTGGTCGGTCGGCGACCTTCCCGGAGAAGATGATGAGTTGGCAGATTTTAACGAGGTGGCAGAGAGAGAAAACATGTTGGAGGAGAGAAAAAAAATGGAAGAGAGAGAGTAACGGTGTTATAACGGGAGGGGGCCATATGGACTTTTCTCGTAAAGTAGGGGGCTAGGCAGGAAGCTGGTCACAAAATTGAGGGCCATTAGGGAAATAACCCTATCTTTTATGAGAAAAGTATTAGACAACTGGTGTACACCTTATGTTAAACTCAAAATTTATGTGGTTAGTCCTTTCTCTGAAAAATGAGACCACAAAATCACAAGGTTTAAGGTGAAGCCTTAAAAAGGGACTTTTAAAAAGTGATTTTAGAGATTTGATAATATTGAATGTTGACTGCCCTTAACCAGAAGGGGGCAACCAAAATCACGGAGTGCCCCCTTTTTGTTGACAGAGTAAAGGTTGTCATGGGAACGGAGCCTTGCTCGTGAGGGCACGGGACGTGATTTACAACAGATTTTTCTCTCTCTATCTCCACTTTCTTGGACCATTATGGGTCAAATTACATGTTGAACAAATCAATTAGGTGGTTGATACATGGGAAACACGTTCAGTGGACCAACAAGATTGAATATGTGAAGACTCGAAAAATAAAGAGTCATACTTAACAAAGAATCATGGACACCCCAGGTACATTTTCGTCAAAGTGCAAATCCACGATTATTGAACTTGAATATCAATAAGTAGTTAGATAGGTTTGAGGCCAGAAGTTTAGTTGGACTTTATGCCGTTTAGTTAGACTTTAAGCCGTTTACTTGGATTTTCAGCCTGTTTCTATTGGAGTTTAAATTGGACAATTATCGTGTTTAATTGATGTATCAATGTCTTTGTAGTGACTATCATAATCAATATTCAAAAAACACAAAGAAATATGTGTCCTCCTCAAAGCACCTAAACTTTATGCCATAAGCAATTGGTTTATTAGCTTGACTATGATAAATGAGCGTTGACCTGAACACTTTATAAGGACTCAAATATTAAGAATTTTATTCTATCTTTTTTTCTTCTCAAAATTTCGAAAATAACCAATAAGAATTCTTCTCAACTGATTTCCAACAAAAGAAAATTTCTAGTGAGGTATATAAACATTTCTTAACTTATTATTTGATGTTTGAATGCGTCATGTATAAGGGTCAATGGGTGCTTGTTAGATAAACCGAGTATTTACAAATTGTTTGAAAAATAACCCGGGTGCTAGTACAATCGTTTGCTTAAGTCGAGTGCCTTTAACCGCACCATAAATATTATTAAAGAAGTTGAAGTTGTGATATGCATAAATTGCTTGAGTAAGGTGCAAGATCTAAGTTGGAAGAATGTTCTTAAATTTGTAGAAGTTTATGTCAGTAGTAAAATCTCGCTCCTTGTAGTTTCTGATATGATGGACTAGTCATTATACAACTTCCACTACTCGAAACTGAAAACTAGTTTACAATAAATCAAATTTGTCGAGTTAGACAATTAAAAGACTAATCATTATCGTATCTAATTCTCACGAAGTCAAACCCTAAACTAGATTTTAGTACTTGGAAATCTAAATAATACCCCATTAAGAAAATGTTTTTGGAGACAGAGAGGAGACAAAAGCCTAAAGAGAGTCATTGACTTAAAAAAAGATATGGAGTACTAGTTACATAAACAATACCCAAGAAGTGGTCTTAATTGGTGAAAATTAACCTTTGGAAAATTGACCAATAGTACACTCTAAAACTATAGTAATTACAATCAAGGCCAAATACACACTAAACTTGATTAATTATTCTAAAGCAAGTTGTTTATGACGATTAAGATCATTTAGGTAGGTAGAAGAAGTGTAATCATCTAAAGCACAAGCATCAAAGAGAAGTCCTCCCTTTCCTACTAATGATTCTTCTTCTCTTGCCATCAATTCTCTCTCACCCTTGAGAATCTGAACCACCTACCTCACAAAAAAATCACAAATATAAGAATTAAAAATAACTTATAAAAGTTAAAAATTTGAATTTTGTAAATTAGTGGAAATGTAACAATAGCTTTGCCATGAATCACAAATCCATAGCAAAAACAGGAATTTTATAGTATACTTAGAAAGACCAAATTTTATCTAGAATAGAAGAATTAATAAAGAGTCGAAGAGAAAAGGAGTAAATTACCCGACTCATTAGTGGCCGCATTGTCGATACATGATGAATGCACATGGAAGCAACCAACATCACATTTTTCATCTCTCCAAGCATGTAATCTTCTCCTAATCGAGGATCGACTAATTCCATTATTTTTTTAGTTTCCAACAATGGCTTTGCCTACAAGTATAAACACGAAAATTAAATTAAGCAGTTTAACAATTCAAGAAATGAATAACGAAGTTTAATTAAACCTCTTTAAACATCTTACCCAAATAACAAGGCTCTGCCGGCTAGAATCAATAGCACGACGACCAGTTATAAGTTCAAGTAGCAAAACACCGAAAGCGAAAACATCTGTTTTCTCATCGACAATCCCATGCATGAAGTATTCTGGAGCCAAATACCTAAGATGTTTACGAAAAAATAAAATCTTAATCCAAAAGTAACTTAGAATTATGAAAGAAAATGAATTTCTTATGCACATTTCACTCACCCAAAAGTGCCTTCTATAGGGTACACAATATGGTGAGTCCATTTATCTGGAAGCCACTTGGCGAGACCGAAATCAGATATCTACATTGAAAAACCAACAAATTTTTCCATTATAAGGTTAAAAAATGTTTTACAAAAATGGGCCCAATCGCGAGCCCCTAATTCGGCTACTGTTTCTTCGTTTTCTTTTTGTGGATCCCAGAGAGTGGAAGCGAAACTAGAGGGGGTAAAACTTGAGAAGTATGTAATCAAGGAGGTGATAATAGTTAAAACTAGAGTAGTGTTACCTGAGGTTCATAATCTTGGGTTAGTAAAATGTTAGAAGCTTTAATATCCCTATGAATGATGCGTCTGTGGCAGCCCTTATGAAGATAGTTAAGTCCTTCTGCTACACCAACTGCCACTTTATACCTTATGCTCCAATCAAGTGTATTCTCTGAACCTGCGGGTTAAACCACTTTATCAGTTAGCCCTAATAGTGGATTAACTATGTTATACAATATGGCCATAGAGAGGCCCATTATCAAAATTATCTTGGGTCCAAGGCCTGGTAGTGAATCAAAATTTGGGCAAGGAAAGATTTATCGCACTAGGAATCAAACTTATAGAGAAGTTGTGTTTTAAGGTTTGGACTGTAGAGAAGCGAGGAAGAATAAAGAGCGAAAGTGTTTTGCTCCCCTTCAAATCAGTAAGGTTGAACGGATTTTGTGTACCAAAATTGGTTCGAAGTCATCAAGTTTGGGTCAAACACAACGGGGTGGGTGCTTGTTTTGAGAAGGAGCCCTTTTAATAATTTTATAAAATACGGGAGCGTCAATAACCAGGAGGCACTGTTAACGCAAACGGTAGGCGCCAATAAAACTTCCCTTGGGTGGTCTAGGTTTTCAACCAAGGGAAATTCTATAGGCACTTCCAAGGCCTTTGAGTTGGATCCGTGGGGCATCCGATTAAGGTGGTCACGCACTTCGCTCGATGGAGCCCACTCTGCTGCGCAAGGCAACGGCATGCCGCCCAACGGTGCCTATGATCAATGTGTCAGACAACACGAAAAACTTGGTGGGAATTTCAGTGGTTTTTCCTTTTTAATCTTGAACAATAAATTTGACTGAATTCATACTAGAGTGGCGAGTCAGACACTCTTACTCTGTGTCATTTCACCATGCTGAGTCATATGTTATTTTTACATTTTTTTTTTTTTTCTGTTATAATGTTATTTTTACTTGAGGCGATAAACAACTATATATTTTGTCTTCAAACGGTAGCAAAATATAAGTAGTAGAGGAAGAGAAAAAACCATGTAGAAAAGAAGCAAGGCTGCCATGAGGAGATAATTGAAGAACAAGATGAAGACCTCCTTCAACACCAAAACCAATCAAATGAGCTGCATTTGGATGGTTGACATGAGCTATAATTCCAAGTTCTGTCAAGAAATCTCCAATTCTAATTTCCTCCTCTTTTCCTTCCTTATCTTTCTTCATTAGCCTCTTCACTGCCACAATTTCACCATCCACCAAACACCCTTTATATACCTCTGCATGCCCTCCCTTCCCTATCAATTTATCTGCACATATTTTACAAATCCAATTCATGCAAAAATGATTAGTGGTTTCATTGGGGCCAGCCTGCTTCGGGCTCTACTCCATTTGTATGGGCCGGATGTGGGCCGGCCCAACTTAACATCAATTGAACTCTATGTGACTAAAGGCCAGCCTGGCCCAAGCTCAACTCGATTCAGATGGGCTAAATGTAGGCACCTCTCAACATCAATTGAACTCTACACGGTTTAGCTTGGTCCATCGTAGCTTTAAACAAGCCAATCTGGACCAATAATTGATGCAGTAAGTTAAAGAGCCCAGTTAGTGTCGGACTGCCGCTGAGGCAGGCCAAACCGTGCTACTTGGCCGGGTTGTCATGTCACGACCCTGTATAGGAACAGTCTAAGCGACGGCCACCTTATTGCGGGCCGGGCCGGTCCAGCCCACATTTGTCACCACAATATACCTAATGAGAGAAAGAGAGAGAATGTGTGTGTGTGTGTGTGTGTGTGTTACCAGGGCTGAAGTTATCAGTAGCAATGGCAAGTTCTTCATAATTGAAATTCTTCCAAGAAGGTTTAAGACCTTGAGGTAAACCCATATCAATTTCATCTTCAGCACTTCGAATTCGAGCTAATTTCCTATTCGAATGTTTTCTTGTTATTTCAGAGCTACTAATCAGCAACGGAAGACTTGAAAATCTTCTAATTGATTTCTTCTTTATGTTTTGAATAAATTTTCTCCATAGTAATTTATGAGATTCAGGTACTAAATTAGTAGCTTCTTCTTGTTTTATCAATTTCTCTTGAGCAGAAGAAGAAGAAGAACTACTATTTGTGCTGCTGCTGGTGCTGTTATCTGTATCAGAACCCAAAACTGAGATTTCTAATACTCCTCTTGGGGAGCTAAAATCTGTACTGAAATTTGATTCTTTTGGACTATCTTGTGAATCAGTTTCTGGGTTTGTATCGGTGTTCTCGGATTCTGCATAAACAAGAGACAAGATTAACCTAAAATTCAATGGCGGTCGCCCATATATAGACGATAAAATTTGAGTAATGATAGAGAACAACAAATAATAAACGGATTTTGGGTAGAAATTGTATACGGTCTCTCTCGGTTCGTGGTTCAGTGGATCAAAAACACGAATCACAGCAAGCTACATAAGGTCTCTTCCCGAAGTCTAGGTTTTTTTTCTTTCCTTAACATTTTCCATAAAACTTCTTAAATCCTTCCATTTATTTGGTCAATTAAAAAACAAATCAAAATAGTACTAATATGGTTTAAATGAACAAAAATTACCTTCCGGACTTTTAAAATTATTCTGATCTTCACTAAATTCTTCTGTTTGAGAATCTGATCCTAAATATTCTTGAGTTAATCCAGTTTCTACATAATCATCAACAATAAATTAACCTTAATCAAAACTCTGTTAATCACAATTAGGAAAAGAAAAAAAATACAAAATTTGAGAAATTTTGAAAAAGAAAAAGATTACCTTCTCCATTATTCATTTGGATTTCTAGGTTTTTCAAACTGAATTCACAGTCTGAAGTACTCTGATTATCACACAATCTGAAACCATCTTTAGACTCTGTTTCTATCAATCCATCTTTTGATTCAATTTCTGGGTTATTTTGGACTTCTCCAAATTCTTCATTAACAACACAAAAAACAGAGTAATTTGAGTACTACTAATTAAAAAGCTCTTAAATTACTAAAAATTTTAATCAATTTTTGTACCTTCTTCAGCTCCCATTAGAATGATTTGATTAAGGTATTCTTCTCAAGATCACAACTGATGCTTAATCTGTTTAATTAAATCTCTGGGTATTTGAGAGAATAAAAAAATCATTCAAATTAAGATCAAGAACAGTTTTTAAATTGGAAACCCATATTGAAAGAAGATAGAGAATTTATTAAGAGATAAGAAGAATATAGTTGGAGTTGGTTATTGTGGAAAACTCAGAGGAAGGGCAAAATCAGTTTTTTGGATTGGATTATTTGAAACCCCAGTAATTGCTATTTATAGTTCTTTCTTTATGTTCTAGTTATGGAGTTAATTATTTTTTAATAAAGAAACTTGTGATGAAATCTAGACCGTTGAAAATGTCATTGGAGATTTTAGGATATTGAGATTTGATGTTTGTACTATATTTTTTCTCGAAGACATACATAATGATTATAACACTAAGTTTTCCAACCATACATCATTAGCGTCTTTTTATCTATATATGTCAGATAGTTTTAATATGTTTTGGTGATTGGATCACGATGTTGTGTGGAAAGACCTATTCATCGTCGAAGAGATGGACATGGGCCATATCTAAATTTCTTCGTCTTGTATATGTGTATACAGAAATGTAACTAGAATAACATTTTGGTGCATCAATATTAACACATTTTGTAGCTCTTACAAACATGTAGCGTATATTAGTTTGTAATCTATATTTCTTATATGTTTCATTAGAGATGTGAGGATGAGAACTTTGTCGTTATCCCGTTTAACAAAACATTAATACAAAAGATTAAGACAAACTTAAATATCGCTGATTCACATTTACGCCATTAAAGTAACCTTAAAAATTACTTCTCGACAATTTTATAAAATCATTTTTTTGAATTTCAATTGTAAATCGTGTGTGTATATATATAATATATATATATATAGACAGATCCAAATGAATCAAAATACATTATTAATACCTTTCGCAACAGTCACTATAACATAAATAACAAGAGTTTTGTGAAAATGAAAGATGCAATCATATCATTTAGGAATGCCTGATAAGTGTACCTTACGTGATTGTAGGCATAACTAACGCCTTTCTTTTGCCACACACAAATGGAATAACCCGCTAATGAGAAGTCAAAATGGATCCATGTCTTTCTTAACATTTTTCAGTGGTGGTTCCCACTTTGTTGCCTAACCCCCAAAATTACATTTTTCATTTTTTTTGTGACAAGTGTATTTTTTGTTACAAACGTGACAAGTGAGCATAGTCACGTGCAATTATCACGCGTGGCCGCTTGTTTTTTCTTTTAAATGAGATTTAGATTAACTTCTTCGTGGCCGCTTGTTTTTTCTTTTTTCTTTTAAATGAGATTTAGATTAACTTCTTCATGATTTTCTTTTGGAGATCCTTCTTGCATATCTGATATCTCACAGGGACCCATAATAGTTATATACCCTAATTTTCATATACTTGATGGAATTTACTCGGGAATGGGAGGTCAAAGATCATGACTCATCATGATAGTTTCCTAAATATAGAACACAAAAGGTGAAGTTGGTGCATCATTTTACTATGGTAACTTATCTTGTTGAGCTAATCCACTGTAGACTTCATAAATGTAAGGAGATATTTTCAACAGAGTGCTATGTTATTTCTTGTAAATTAAAAATTTATCTGTATAAAACATCAATTTCTTTTTTGTTTCAAGAACATCAATCTAATTTTGTTACTCTTTTTCTTTTCGAAAGATTTTGTTACTCATATTCAGTACATATATATAGAGAGTTAAAACGATTTAAGCCTTCAATTTAACCAGAAAATGTATATTCTGGAAACAGTACATCTGGAGAAGTAATCATGGTCATGGGTGGAAAGAGGTTCAAACTTCTTCTTTCTTTTTTTTTTTGTTGAGAAGGTTCAAACTTCTTCTTAGTCAGGATAAACTTTTATCCTATGATAAAAAAAAAAAAAAAAGACAAAAGCTAGTTAAATACATAAAAAGACACTAAAATGCCTTTTCCCATCTTTGCTAAAATAATATTTTGATAAAGAAAACATTAGATGTGGGAGTGGGTCCTTTTTTAAGTTTAATTAGTTAAAATTCAGTTAAGAGGTAGTTAACTAAGTCTTCTTAAACACGAAATCATCATAAGTAAGCAAAATTGACTAATAAAGTAGGTGAACTAATCCTGTTAAGATTTATGTTAGAATTGTTAAAACTACTTCTCATCACTTATTTTCTTAGATAGACTTTTAACATTATTTTATCATCTCCTTTTCATGTAGATTGAATTCAGTTGAACTTGATTTGTGAAGTAGTTCATTATGGAGGGTCAAAGGAAAACCCTAGAATCAAGGACTAATTTTTATCAATTTTGACTAACCAAATCCAATCAAACTACCACCAAAAGCTTTTAATTCTAAGTTTGTTATTAGGTCAAAGTGAAATAAGAGTGTAGGGCCTCTCAATTGAATTCTTGCTACTTCACTTTGTAGCCATGTTTCTTTTTTTATGGCCCACAAGAGACATGAGAATGAGGGTTTGGTAGCTTGGTGCTCCACATTGAAGTTGGGGGAGCAACCTTTTATCAACTTCTCAAATATTTTCGCCATTTTCAACAATATACTCGTATATAAATATTATATATTTTCGCCATATAATACGAACATGTCAATCCATATATTGTTAGATATTTCTCTAATCATATATCCATCTAAAGGTGGAATTTCGACTGTTATAGGAGTTTTGTTTGTTTATGAAAAATGCCAATGTCGTCAAGAAATGACTCTTCCTTAGAGTTCTAAAACAAGTATTTTTTTTGCTATATAGATAATGTTCATATAAAACTTAAGTACTTTTAGGTTAAAAATAAATTTACATTTAATATGATGTTTTTCACAACCATGATTTAAATAGAGGAATAAAAGCAACTCATCTTACCCAATTAACTATTTTTGTTACAAACCTAATTCATAATTTGGATCTGAGATTCGTCGATTTCTCAAAAAGAAAAAAAAAATTTAGATCTGAGATCCATAGAGAATACCATATATGCTCGGTTCAACAATGTTATGGTGGTGTTTTCTTTTGTTCTCGTAATCTAAATCACAATCGTCTGAATCCTCTAATGTGAAAGTACAATTATCGTTTCATGTTGTTTTATAGAACTAGCTTTTGATTTTGTTGGGTTAGGCTTGTAAATTCAACTGTTAGACTTAGTCACTAAACCAAAAATGTAATCAGTCAGACAGTCACTAAACCGAGTAAATCAATCTTAACTATTTTCATTCAGATAAATCGAGTAACACAAGTAACCTTCTCTTAAGACATTTGACTTAACGCATAGTACCACATTGTTTTGATATTTGTCTCTCCGGATATAATGAATAACCTTTAGAATAGATGATAGTTATAATCAGAAAGCAATAAAACTCAAAAGCAGACTAAGCTCTTTCTTGACTTGAACAAACCCGGATTTGTTTCTAGTGAAACTCCTTGAGAACCATTATAATTAATTCTTTTTCTTAGGCACCCAGATGTTTAATTAATGCTCTGAATAAAACGTATGAAATTTGGAGATGAAAATATGAGATGAATCTTATTTATAGGAATCTATAGAGACACCATTCTTGGAATCTAAACGCATCTGGTGACGGTTTAGCAAAGATATACAACAAATTGCTAAAGAAAATAACTATTCTGTTGAATGGTCGTCACACTAATTTTCTACGAAGGATGGAAGGTTGTTTTACTACTACCTTTGTTCTTTCCTTTTCTTATTTTTCTTATTTGCCCTCTTCTTACTTTGTATTTTAGTCATGATCAACATATTGTCGATTGTTTTCTTTTTTGTTGAGAGTTGTCAATTGTTTGTTAGCTATGCTAGATTATTACTAACACATGCAAGAACTTAACAAAGTAAATTACATTTTATTTCTTTGTTTTGCTAGAATTATACCACTTTTTTATGTCCTCTTTTTTAATAATGTCTAAACTTGTTTGTTAACTTTCTCAACAAAAAAAAAACTTGTTTGTTAACGGCATTGCAAATAAGTGTAACGTTTGTCAACACAAAAAGAATGGGTCCATGGGTTTTAAGTCCAAAATAAAGTTCAAAAAGGGTTTAAGGTCCAATCTTCTCAGAAAATGAGTTTTTAGTCCTTTTCCGTTTTGAAGAAACATTGTTGATACATAATGTGTTATGTATGACACATATAAAGAAAAATGAAATAAAGTATGAAAAAATGAAATAAAGTATGAAACTTTAACAATAAATAACAGGTAATTTATGAAACAAAACAAGAATCGATAAACAGAAAAACACTGTAACCTTGACATATAAACATACTTTAACTAAGTTGGACTAAATATCCATTATAATTATTATTTTGGCTTAAAATCCTATATTAATATTAGGGTGGACCAAATGTGTGTTTAGGGGTAGATTTTTGGACTAGAAACTCAAAATTTTTAAAAAAGAATAAGTGTAACTTGTTCGGATTTATATTACGTAAATTGTGTGTCACCAAAGATATTGCCCCCACCCATATTTGTTACGCCTAATATATTTACATTCGACAAGATTTTCAAAAATGTGACTTTAGTAACGGAATTAATTCTCCAACAAAAAAAAAATCGGTCATAAATTGGTCGTGAATCCATTTCATAATTTGGATTGAAGGTCCATAAAGAAGCCAGAGGTTAGACAGACATTACAATTATCACATCTAAGAAGTTTCTATGATGTATTCTTTTTAATTGTCTAAGTCAGATTTATATGAATTCGCATTGTCCGAATCCGACTCATCTTAGATAAGAAAACATTAATTATTTGATATGATTTTATACAACTACTAATTTTTCGATAAAAATATGTGATTCAAACATATTTTATGCCCAATTCAACTAGACCTTTCTCATCAGGAAAAAAAAAATAGACCTAATAACAATATGAATCAACTATTTAGACGAGTTGAGCTAAAAAAACAAATATTTTGGAATCTAATTACTAAAGTTACAGTTTCATCGTGATCTCAATTTGACTCGGTCTGTGTACGATCTATGTGAATTTGAATTATCATTTTAGCTTATTTCATAAAACTAGCTCATGATCTAAATTTATTTTCCTTTTGCTTCAAATAGACTTCAGTCAAAATCAACTATTCACATAACTCTTTCACAGAACAAATATTTCAGCTGCCACATGCACTTGTATGGAATTTGCATATCTGATGTATGGAATCCGAACCTACCCCAAACGCAACACTTTTGATTAATAAAAGCAACGGTTTTAATTACTTTGCAACGGTTTAGTCTAAATTGCAACATTTTCGGCAACGGTTTTATTTATTTCTCCGGGAAAAACTTATCAGGATCATTACTTACCTGATACTTGAGATTTTGGTTTTCCCTCTCTCTTGCTGTTTACTTCTCTTTCTCTCCCTCTAAAACCCTAATTTCAGGGTTTAATCGAATTGAAGAGGAAGATTTATCTCATCTTTCATTGTTAATTCGTGTTAAATGTTTCAAAGATGCCTGGATCAAATCCCGAAGCTTATCCAACTCGTCACAGTGACAAAAAATCGCATAGTCGAAGAAACAACGTAATGAGTGGAGAAGAAGACTATGGTGTTTATGAATCAACTAATAACCCTTACTTTCTCTTTGAAAATGATTTAATGGGTGGTGTAGAAGAAGATGTTCCTTGTGATTTTCAACAAATTGGGGGCAAAAACCCTAATTTCTGTATATCAGCGACACGGGAAGAGAATATGAATCAACTCACTCTCTCTTTTCAAGGACAAGCTTACATTTTCGATTCCATCTCCCCGGAAAAGGTTCTCTCATATTCATTTGCTTTTAGGGTTTTTTTTGTCTATTGAGAAAATTTGAATGTCTTTGGGAAAATTCGAAATTCAGAGAAAGTTTTTTTTAGGGATAAGAATTAGGGTTTGATACTTGTTAACCAAAAAGAGTTAAGGTTTCATGATGTATCTTGATCTTTACAGGTGCAAGCTGTTTTGTTACTGTTGGGTGAGTATAAAACCTCTCCTCTTGTTTATGGCGTGCCAAATGCAGCTCTTAAGAAAAAAAAGGTAATCTTTTCAATACCATTTAAGTCTATTTTTTTTTGTTTATTTTGGCGCTGATTGTTGAATTTTGCCTTCAATGCTTTTGTCTCCTATCTTATAGGATATCAGTGAGTATTATCGAGAATCAAGTCTACCACAGACTGCTGTTTCTTTGAATAGATTAGGAGAAAAACGGAAAGAACGGACTTTTGATAAGAAGACTCGATATTCTGTCAGCAAAAACAATGCACTTAGGTGAGGCATTCTTTTTCTTCTTGCCTAATTTAATTCTTCGAGTTCTTGTCAAATTCGTTTTCTTTCGTTGGTTCATGGAAGAGAGCACACAAATATAACCTCATACTATCTAATTTGTCGTGTTAAGAAGAGTTGAGCTACTTCAGCATTGCAGTGTGGGTTATGAATCATGTGGCGGTATTAGGGTCACTTTCTATGTGGTAGATGTAGGTCAGGCCAACACATGATTCTATCTTATTAGTTCTTCTATCAGTTGTTCAGTTCCATACTAATAAATATACATAGTAACCGAGTAAGGCACCCTCAAGACTAGGTATCAAGAAATTTCTTCATATCATTTGAGAAGAAAGTGGACTTGTATCTCCAAACCAGTTTTTAGGGTCCCGATTTCCTTGTTTTATAATCACTGTTCCACGTAAAAATGGGTGTGAAAATGCGGAGAGGGTTTTAATCTGTTTCAGAAATTTTGTTGAGTTTGTTTAATTGTCTATTTTTTCAGACATGGATTAGATACTAGGTATTGTAGGTAAACACTTAATGAGATTGCTAATTACGTCTTCACTCACTTCATATTTTGAGTGGATTATACTCTGGTGAAAATTAACTCTTAAATATTGGTTTCTTGAGTAATATACATCAGCAGAAATGTTGAGGCTTGTGAAATGACGTTCGATCTCCTTGGTGGTGGTTGACTCTTAATTCAATTGTCTCTGTTAAGTGTATAGATTAGACAAATATGAAATAAAGTGTTTTTTTTTATCATTCTAATTTCTCATCTGTTTATTTGTGTGCCCTTTTGCTTACTGGAAGAGAAAATGACTTAGTTGTTGGGTAGCAGAACATAATCTCAGGAAGTCATTTTTTTCTCTATATTTGTGTGAACAGTTTGTTGTCAACCTCAGGTGCTTAATTAGGCACTTAAAACTAACTTAGCTAAACATAGTAGATTAAGTAAGAAGCATATACACAACTGTTTATGTTTACTGTTTTGGAGTACCTACTGGTTTCCACATTTCTCATCGTATTTATGCACGCGTTGATGTTTCAGAATTCAGCGTAAGAAGGGCCAGTTTGCATCTTCAAAGCATTCAGATCAAGTGGAGTCGATGTTCTGGTGTCCTAAAGACACTCCAACACAATTAGAAACTTCAACACAGTTAGAAACTCCACGACAACTAGAAACTTCAACACAAGTAGAAACTGTGTGAGTTTACTTATCTTCTTTAGTAATGATATCATTGCTTAGTTTTGTACTGCTATTTGCTTTGAAACCCTAATGCTTACATGATCTAAGCAGATGTCTCCGTTGCAAAACCAGTACAAAGTCGACTACAATGATGCGACGTGGGCCCCATGGCCCGAAAACTCTATGCGAAGCATGTAGTCTTAAGTGGGCAAGAAAGGTCAGACATTTTTATCGCCTATTCTTGTTTCTTTTGCCTTTACCTTAGTTTCTATATCTGAAAAAATTTATTCAGTCAGTCTTGTTTCTTGGGCAGAGCCTAAGTCACTCGGCCAAAAATTGGGTATCTATGTACATACTCAGTAGTTACTACCATTTTACGGATAGCCAAAATTTTACTCTGTTCTGTTGGCATTCAATGCATTTCAAATTGTGGTAACCATAATTGCAGGAAGGTTCAAAGATGCCTGAATCAAGTCCAGGAGATCCCCTAACTCGTCAAAGTGGCAAGCAATTGTATGGTCTTGCAAGAAACAGTGCAATGGCTGGAGAAGAGGACCGTGGTGGTACTGAATCAATTAATAACACTAACATTCACTTTGAAGATGATGTGGTGGATGATCTTGAAGAAGAATTTCCTTATGATTTTCAGCAAGTTGGGGGTAACAATAATTTTAAATCGGCGACACGGGAAGAAAATATGGATCAACTCACTATCTCTTTTCAGGGACAAGCTTATATTTTCGTTTCTGTCTCTCTGGAAAAGGTTCTCTTATACTCATTTAGTTTTGGGTTATTTTATTTTATGTGATTATTTGATTGGTAAAATTTGCACATACTAGGAAATCATGCTGACATTCGTGTCCTGTATTCCTTATTATTGAAAGTTTTACTTTAACTTTACGCTCTCTTGGTGGTGTTTCTTCGTTCATTCGATTAGGGTTACCTCCTCTAAAGGCTAATTCTTTTTTTGGTAAGAGTTAGGGTTTGATTGTATATCTTGATCTTTACAGGTCCAAGCTGTTTTGCTACTGTTGGGCGAGTATGAAACCTCTCCCCTTGTTCAGGGCGTGTCAAATGCAGTTCCTAGGAGTCAAAGGGTAATTTTATGCATACCATTCGAGTTCTGTTATTGTTTATCTTGTTGCTAATTATTGGATCTTGCTTTTGATGCTTTTATATCTTACCTTCTAGGATATTAGCAAGTATTCTCGATATTCAAGCCCTCCACAAAGAGCTGCTTCTCTAGATAGATTCCGAGAAAAGCGTAAAAGACGGTCTTCTGATGAAAAATTTCGATATTCTGTCTGGAAAGAAGTTGCACTAAGGTGAGGCATTTTGATTTCTTGCCTGATTTCATATCTTTGTTTCTTGTCAGACTAGGCTTCTTTTGGTTGGTTGATGGAAGGGGCATCTAACCTTATATTTCGTTTGTGTTGTGAAGAAATGAACTACTCAGTATGCATGTGGCTTACTAGTCATGCGTTAAAATTAGGATTGTTTGTCTACTTGTTACAATCTATTTGGTGGATGAGGTCCAGGCAAAACCCAAATCCTACCGTCTCCAGTTCTGATTAAGTAGGCATTAATCAAAATCTGAAGAACTTGACCCCAGAATTTGCATACCATATTGCAGCGTGGAATGGATCATGTCTTAATAGTAGAAGTTTCTCTGATTAAGGAGACACTAGGAATACATCTCTAAGTGAACTTTTCATGAAGAACACGAGAAAGACGTAACAGAGTAATTTTGTCTGCACTGAACTCCTCATTTCTGGAGATGTTTATCAATTAACTGTTTTTTTTTTTTTGAATTTTATATTTGGTCTTAATGAAGTTGGAAATAGCAGTCTTTAGTGAAATTCTCCTAGGGTTTTACTAGTTCCTTGGAATTAAACTATAGTGAAGTATCAAACCCAACTTCTAGGGGTCCATGATCCTTGTCTGTTGGTATGCATTGTACTTCCAGTTAACTGGGTGCGGATGTTCAAGAAGAGTTTAAAAATGGCTAAGAATTTTCATTGAGTTTAATTACCATTTCTTTCGAAACATGGATAAAATACAAGGAACTGCATATCCCCACTGATGTGAGATTTCTTTAATTACTTCCAGTTCATTTGAAATCTGAGTGGATTATAGTCATTATACGAGGTCATGAAAATTAACATTTAAATATGGGTTTTCCGAGTATTAATGTAATATATAAGTAATAGGTAAAAACGTTGTGGCTTGTGTAATGATGTTCTACTTCATGGTGGGTGGCTCCTTATTGTCCCTGTTAAGTAAATAAATCACATATATTGCATTATAGTGTGTCGTATTAATCTTATTTTTCGTTCATTTATTTGTGACCCACATACTTAAAGTAAGAAAGGAACACTTGATAACTGCAAAAAACTAAACACCCTTTTAAATGAACTTAACTAAATCTTTTACATTAAGAAGCATACACAAGTTCCCATGTTTATTGTTTGAAGTATGTAGTGGCTTTCTTTTTACCGTCTTCGTCGTTTTTCATATTATTTTCACACGTTTATATGATCCAGAATGCAGGGTAAGAAGGGAAAGTATGGGTCTTCAAAGTCTTCACATCAAGTGGAATCGACATTCTGGCAACCTATAGGAACTCCATCACAATTGGAAACTTCAGCACAACTAGAAACTCTGGCGCAATTTGAAAATCCAGCACAGTTAGAAACTTCAGCACGACCACGAACTACTTCAGCGCGATCAGAATCTCTGTGAGTTTAGAGTGATGAACTATCAATAACCTCCATGGCTCCATCAGTTTTAAGCTAATTTACTTACATTCTTCTCTAATGATGTCCTGCTTACTTTCCTACAACAATTTGCTTGAAGTATCTAGTGGCTATATTTTACTGTTTTGCCGTTTTTCATAATATTTTTGCATGTGTATATGGCCCAGAATGCAGCGTAAGACTAAGAAGGGACAGCTTGGGTCTTCAATGCCTTCACATCAAGTGGAATCGATATTCTGGCAACCTAAAGAAACTTCATCACAATGGGAAACTTCAGCCCAATTAGACACTTCAACACAACTAGAAAGTCCGGCGCAATTTGAATCTCCTGCACAGTTAGAAACTTCAGCACGACAACGGACATCTTCAGCACGATCAGAAACTACGTGAGTTTGGAGTGATGAACTATCAATAACCTCAATGGTTCCATCAGTTTTAAGCGAATATACTTCAATTCTTCTCTAGTGATATCATGATTAGTTTCCAATAACAATTTGCTTGTAAACTCTAATGCTTGCATGGTCTAAGCAGATGTCTCAACTGCAAAACAAGTTCAAAGTCCACGCCGATGATGAGACGTGGCCCTCAGGGCCGCAGAACTCTATGCAATGCATGTGGTCTTGAGTGGGCAAAGAAGGTCAGATATGTTTATTGTCGGTTCTTGTTTTTTCTTTACCAGCACGTTAGTTTATCTGTCCAAAAATGTAGTCGGTCTTGTTGCTTAGGCGGGATCCTAGGTAGTTGAACAAATTTTTTATTTTGAAATGTGTGCTCAAGATACTTAAAAGCAATACTTCCTATACGTATTAACTTAAATTACGTACTTTTATCACTACCGTTATGAAAATGCCAAAATTCTACTCTTTTATGTTGCTATTAGATTCACTGTCACTTCAAACTTCAAAGCGTTTCAATTTGTAGCAACCACGATGTGCAGGGAACTCTGACGAATATATCCAGGACTGTAACTGCAGCTGATCAAGCAACACACCAAGCAGCAGATCAGGAAAGTGATGAAGTATATATCTCTAAACCTAATACATGTCTATAATTTCAATCCTTTTTCTCCGCAAAATTGGTAGGATCAAGCTCTTAACACATTTTCCTCTTTGTTTGCGTTCTAAGGACGAACCCGATGTTGGTGGCGATAAAGAACACACGAGTGAAACACTCAATGTTCATGCCTTGGAATTCGACGGCAATAATACAGGCGCATCGGCAGAAAAACAGTAGTGAGAATTTCCAATTATGGGCCTAAGTGGATAGTCTATTCAATCTTCTATCTAGCTCAATGACCTAATTAAATATGCCGTTAAAAATCTATTATACTAGTGTCAGACTCTCAGCTAGTTTACAAGAACACCTAAATTATTGCCGTCAAATCCATAAAGATGGTAGATCTTCTGAAATATGATTGAAACTGTCAACTTTACCCAGCATTTTAGTGTTTTTACTAAACTTTTACATATTTTATATATATATATATATATATATATATATACATTTGTCCTTCCATTACATCAATTTCCTAGTGGCCTAGTGGGTAGTAGTGATCAGCATTCAATGTTAGTAAGTTTTTTCTACCGTGTCCCAAAGGTTCAATTCCCATTTCCTCCCCTATGCATCCTTAACTTCATATACTATTCTTATTTTCAAAATACTTATTTGTACGTTGTTTTGTTTATCGGAAGAGAAAACGACTTAGTATTATGGTAGTAGAGCATCTGTTCTGGAGTTTTTCTTTTTTTACTGTGTGAACAGTTTGTTTGAAGTTATTGTCATGCGGTGTTTGATTAACACTCAAAACTAACTTATCTAGACCTGTTAAATTAAGTAAGAATCATAAACAAACCTTTCCATGTTTATCGTTTAAGCCATCATCTATTGGCTACTTTTACTGTTTTCCCCATTTCTCATTTATTTATGCAAGTTTTGATGTTTCAGAATGCAGCGCAAGAAGGGCCAAAGTTCGTCCTCGGAGCCGTCACAGAAAATGGGATGGATATTCTGGCATCCTAAAGTAACTCGAGCACAATCAGAAATTTCAACCCCATCTGAAACTATGTAAGTTTGGAGTGTGATGAACTATCAATAACCTCCATCAAAAGCTATTGATACTGTGCTTAGTTTCCTAACTAACGATCAGATGATCTAAGCAGATGCCTAAATTGCAAAACCGATGCAAAGTCCACTCCAATGATGAGGCGGGGCCCCCTTGGTTCGAGAACTCTATGCAATGCATGTGGTCTTCAGTGGGCAAAGAAGGTCGGATATTTTTATCGTCAAATATTGTTTCTTTTCCCTGCTTCAGTTTATCTCTATCTGGAAGTATGTATTCAATCCTTTTGCTCCGGCGGATCTTAAGTAGTTGGACAGGACTTAACCGAGGCCCAAGTCCTACAACCTACTGCCTCAGTAATCACTCGGGCCAAAAACTTGGGTATTTACATATGTTAGTGCACAATCGTGAGACCATTCCAACGTTTTCAATTTGTAGTCACCGTGACATGCAGGGAACTCTGGAGAACTTGCCCGTGACTGTAACTGCAGAACACCAAGCAACAAACAGAGGAACAAACCGAGCAGAAGATGAAGAAATGGACAAGGTATTTAGCTATATACCTAGTATAAGTCTAAATTTTTAATCCTACTCGTGCAGAAGCTTGATAGAATCAAGCTCTTACCATATTTTTCTCTTTGTTTTCCCCTCGAAGAAGGACGAGTCCAAGGATGTGGTCGGTACTGGAAACGCGAGTGGGACACTTTATGGTTGTACCTTGAATGTCACCAACAACACAGCCGAAACAGAGACAAAATTAGTAGTGAGAATTTCCGATTATGAGTCTAAACCAATAGTGTAATCAATCTCCTATGGATCTCAATGAGCTAATCAAATATGTAGTTAAAAAATATATTAGTCTGATTTCAGTATACAAGAAGACCTAAAATTGTGATTATATATGTAAGCAGAGTGTAGTTAAATATATCAAGATGGTAAATCTTATGAAATATGATTTGAACAATTAACTTTAACCTAATTTTATGAACAGTACTTTGTTATTGTATTTATAGATCTCCCTCCATTAAATACCAAGTAGTGGGTAGTGATGATCATGCATTATTTACTAGATAATATTATAAATTACAAAACATGCTTTAAAAGGAAGTCCTTTTTTTTTGCTTATCCCCTTATCTATCATGTAAAATTGGGCAATCTTAGTATACAAGCAAAGATATGATTAACCTACCTTTGAAAAATCAATCAAATTCAGTGTTAAGTTTGATTTTGTTATAAAACTTGTATTAGTGAGGAACTCTAATAAGACCCAAATATTTCATATGAGCCACCACATCGATTGTGGGGTTTTCTCTTAAGAGGATTACCAATAAGGTACATCCGTATTTTCTCTCACGACTTGTAAGATTACGAATAATGTATCATTCATGCATGTTTGGAGAGGTACTTCACCGATCGAGGATAACTAGTTGTTTATTCAAAAGAAGATGTCCTATCAAGAATCCGACGTGAATGACCAGGTTTCAACCCATACCTTTTGATCTAATGTTGTTGGACAAAATCTAGTCTTGTATCTCAGTTTTCGCCAAATGATTCCCAGTATTCTATCACATTTCTTAATCCAAGTTTGAAATCATAGTGTAGAAAGTTATATTTCATAAATAAGGTGTGCCCACCCACTTAATTGTTTATGTAATATTGGAGGACTCACTAGAGGCAAGGAGGAGGGACCAATCCATGATCCTTTATTATCATCCCACGTGGCATCATGAGCAGACATGGCAGCATGTCTATGAAGATTCTTGAAAACAAAGACTTGGCCATTCAACCAACTATAATTTCTCACCCACTATAATGGTGAAAATCTATTCAAGGGCATGTGTGTCATACTCTAATACTACAAGCAGTCATAAATATGTAGTTAAATTAAGGAAAATGATGTTCTTCCCGGCACGGAACCCGGCCGAAACCCGACCGCATGACGTGTCTCTGAAGGGATTCAGAGACTCTCTCTAAATCTCTTCCCGACACGTCATCCGGCCGGATTTCGGCTGGATTCCGTGCCGGAAAGTCTATCGATTGTTAAATTAATCCATGTATGTATTATACAAAACGATATTACTGTACAAATTACTTGTGTAACATATTAGGATTTTTCTGAAAGATCATAAAGCTGAAATAGAAAGATCATAAAGTTAAAATAAGATACTACATATATAACTGCCGTGAGAATACATTATAAAGATGTCTTCACAATTGAAGGTCCCTTTGAGAAACCCTATTAAATTATTAGATACCTTATTAGGTTTGATATAAGGGTAATGCTGATTGGCCACAATTTGGGATTGATTGCAAACTGAATGATAATGTGATTGGTTTCACTAATGTGATAGAAAATATTGTGACCAATCACAATTGGTCAAGTCAGCGTTCGGTCTGTAATTGACTCCAAATTTCAAACCTAATAGAGTTTTTCTTGATATAAAAGGCTACCCTATTTTAGGACATATGAACTACTAATGGGAAGTCCCAATCTTTATTTTGTAACTTCCAACCGTTAATAAACGGCCACCAAGTCATTTCTCACCCCATTCCCATAATTTTTCACACCCACTCAACCACTCGAGTACTCGACTCCACAAAATAAAAGGTACCTTTTTGTATTATTACTAATCTCATTTTTCACCCTTTTTTTTAGATGTTTGGTGATTACACCCCCTCACGCCGCCATTACCATCACCTTCCCCACATTCATCTATCATGATTGTTACAAGTCCTCAAGTGGGATCTCCACAAGTTTCAATTGATAATTTAATTACTTTGTAGGATTCACGATTTTCTTTTTCTTTTTAGGCAGGGGCGGAACCAGAAAATAGTGTGAGGGAGGGCAAAGATGAAATCTAAAAGAAGAGATCATACATAAAAATTCTGTGGGAGTCAAAATTACTGTTAGAAGTCAAATTCCAAGGAGGGCCACTGCCCTCCCCGGCCACCCCTAGTTCCGCCCCTGTTTTGAGGTAACAATTATAGTAAACATTATTCTCTTATAACAGTTAATAGCCATTAAATAACTAGTTGTTATATTACTTTTATTTTCTTTATTAAAAATGATGTTTGGAATAAACAAAATGGGTTGACCCCAACTCACAGGGTTCACCTGGATGAGTTTGTCAGAGTTCCTCACTGGGTACTCGGATCAATTAGCAGAACCATTATAGATCTTTGGGCTACTCGTGAAGAACTAAAAGTCTTGGGATCTTTTGTTATCTTCTCTAACTTTGTGGTATGTTCTCTTACTTTCTTCCCTACCATCTTCATCTTCTTTCTTGTTCTCCTATATATCCCATAATTGTTCAAATCTCCAAATGTCACCCTCTTCGGTATGTATTTGGTAACTGTGAGTATGAAAGACTCAAGTCCCGACAGGTAATGGGTATTAAGATTAGGAAACTAGGCCGGTCCAGACTTCAGTACCCTTATTAAGAACTTTCACACAATTTAGGTACTAGTGTGAGACCGAACTTAGAAATTTTAGCCCGCGAGCCACTAGTCTTAGACTGGTTCTCACACCTGTTGTTCGACGACTGAAAGGATCAACCAATTTTGGTAAATCCTTTTCTTTCTCTAAGACGATTGGTCAATCTCGACCCACTCGATCATCCATCGAGCTAACATCCACCTATTTTTTGAGCCAAAGTAACATCATCTTTGTTTTCTTTATAGATGGTCTAAAAGCCAAGTCAACAAAAAAGTAAGAAGTTTTTGAGCAATTTTGAGAATGGGTTTTGGCTTATGAGTTATGACTATTTCCAAACTTTGGAAAAAGTAGTAGGCCCTACCCTCCCTACTTGTTATCACAAAACTAGATAAGAAACTTAAGTCTAATAAATCATCAACTCTACTTTAATTCAATGCTCCCTTATATTCCTAGTCATTTCCCCAAATATATATACAAACACTTTTTCACCTCCCTTCTCTCTAAAACTCTCTCTTTCTCTCTCTACTTCGAATTGATTCACAGTAATCAAATTACTTTAATATCATACTCCTCCTCTTATCAGTTATCACCTCACCAAGGGCATAATCCGTAATTAGTTTCAATTCCTTGGGTAATTTTCAATTCTTCTTCTTCTTCTTCTTCGTCGTTTTGAGCTTTATTAGTTATACGATATACTAACAGAGTTTGAATTGTTATCTGAAATTGAAAAGGTTTTTAATCTATTATTAGGGTTAGGGTTTTAGTTTTCAGCTCTAAAAATGGTTCCTGTCGATCGTTATTCTGATGATGTTCGAATGATGCCGCCGGAGAATCCACAACCTTTACAATCTCGACCATTTGATGATTATCACATGAGAATTCCTCCTACTCAGATCGATCATGATGACGTTGATGATGAAGGTAGATATAAATACGAAGACCACGACGACGACGATGATGATGATGATGATGGAGGTGGTGATGAAACAGAAGATGATCTTAGAGATGAAGTACCACCAGTGAATTCCTCCGGAGGAAGAAGAAGGGTTTCAATGAATTATGATAATTTTGGTCCTATTCCAACTCGGACGGGTGAACTGACTCTTTCATTTGAAGGAGAAGTTTATGTTTTTCCTTCGATCAGTTATGAAAAGGTTTCTTCTTCTTCTTTCTCTCATCTCTGTTTCAATTCCTCTGTTTTTTTTTTTCTCATAGGAAAACATAGTGAATTTCTCATACTTGAGTCTAAGGAATGAAATTTCGTTTTAGGTGGAAATTTTGGTAGACATGGAAACATTTGACTGAAAATATTTTGAAATTTATTTCTTTGATAAAGGCATTGTTAAGTTAAATTTCGATTTGGATTGAAATTCGGTAGGCATAATTTTTTAATTTCCTTGACTTGAGGTATTGCTTATAATTCAGTACTATGAACTACAAAGGGATGAATTGGTTAGGTTTCAGCCACTAAGTTTTCGGATCAGTGATGATGATGATGAGGGAAGTATGAATGAACATTTTGTGTGAAGTGAGGTTAAGTCATACTAATAGACTAATACTAGTTGTTACTAATTTTGAATCAAGTTAGAAGTCTAAAGTATAAGATTAAACAGGATTCCGGCTGGGGCGAAACCACTAGTAGGCTAACCGGAGTTAGCCTACTAATTTTCCCTTTATTTGGACCTAACAAGTTAAACTTTTCCAGGTCTATGCTAATTATCTCGGATCAATCCATCAATTACACTACAAGAATTCTTTGTTCTGCCTCTCAATTTAAGTTGGTATTGTTAATATTTCGGACAAGTTATAAGTGGTTTATAATCATGTATAGAGTATGGATAGAACTTTTGTACGTATAGTAATCGAGAAGAGAATTTGAAGATAGGAGTAAGATGTTCATGAAGTTCTTAAGTAATGTATTTGACACTCTGATACAACAGGAGTTGAGGATTTGGATAAAAAGATTCTGGGAAATTTTCCTCGTAGTATGATGTGATATTAGCATTTGGCACAAAGGCGGAGTGAAAAATGTATTTGGTTTTGAAACATTTTGAACCTCTAGTACAAGAAAGTCTTTGTTAATGTGATTATGTTATGAGCTTTTTAATCCGTCCAAGTTTCATGTATAGAATAATATCCTTATCTTTCGCTTTTGTTAGCAGCGTTCTCTTTAGGGTGTTTGGGAGTGTCGACACCTAAGTTCACCTCTGTTGTTTTATTTGTTATGTGGTTCAACTTGCTGCTCTCGCCTTAATTCCTTTTTGAACCAATGAATAATTTACAGTAAGTGCTTTGTAACAGGTGCAAGCAGTTCTTTTGCTTTTAGGAGGTCGTGATGTACCTCCGAGCGTGCCTACGGTCGACCCCTCCTTTCACCAGAACAATAGGGTACTCCTGAAACTTTTTAAAATCATGGTAATGTTTTCGTCGTCTTCTCTCTCTTAATTCACAGATCACTGTTGTTCTCCTAGGGTATGAGCAATGCTCCAAAGCGTTCCAACCTATCACGAAGAATTGCTTCTCTTGTACGGTTTCGTGAAAAGCGAAAAGAACGATGTTACGATAAAAAAATCCGATATAATGTCCGTAAAGAGGTTGCTCAGAGGTAAGTGAGATACCTAGATACTAATCACCTATTGTACTTGTTTGCCAAATCAGCTAGTTTTTATTCAACTTAGAATCAGTACAGGACTTAGGTTACTCCTCTTGTATAGAACTTCAATAAGCAAATAGCAGTGGTAAGATTAAAGTATGTTGCTTTTGAAGATGTAAATCCTTGATTTGCGATTGTGATAGAAGTATGTAAGTTAAATCTTCTAATACAGTAATATTCGGTGTCCAATAGCTGGTTCTTGGTAAATTAATCTACCGATTAAACTATTCAATATTTAAAAGAAATTTTACTTTTCCATTTATTCATATAGGATGCACCGTAAGAAGGGTCAATTTGCATCCTTAAAACATGGAACCCACGCTTCTAGTTGGGATTCCTCTCAAAGTGGTCTTCAGGGCGGTGGTAATCCTCCTCCAGAAAATGTGTGAGTCACTTTCTTGTTTCTTCTTTTGCAAATATGATTGACAGTCATAAAATGTGAACTTCTAGGAGAAGTATCAAACATGCCTCTCCAATTCTTGTGTGAATTTTAATGTTTTCGTAATATTTTGTAATCGTTATGTAGTCCGCGTAGATGTCAACATTGTGGCATCAGTGAGAATGCGACTCCAGCTATGCGTCGTGGGCCAGCTGGTCAACGGACTTTATGCAATGCATGCGGCTTAATGTGGGCGAACAAGGTTGATATAACGTTACAAATTAGATTCTTTCTTGTTTGACATTTCTCTTGTTATTTGCTGCTGTTGCTTTGAAATGTATTTTCCCTGCCTTCTGCCCTGGATTTTCTTTTTTATTTAATTTGGATTCTACCAGCATTCTTATCTATAAACTAAATTGGAATGAAATGGAACTTGGGTGGCATACTGATTCCTTTTTCTACATCTATGCTGCTCTTAACTTCTCGTAAGAACATGAACTTCCATATGTCAAGTCAAAGGGGCTAGGCCAAACTATTCTTTCTTAATTGTGATCACTTGATTATAATTTGAAGATCATATTTTTAGTTGCAATTTTTTTGTTGAAACGTATTTTAAGTTACATGATAACTTAATTGTTAAGATTCAAAGTTATTTTGTTTCTCAAACTTCTCTATCTGATATCCCCAAGTGGCAGTCAAAAGACATAAAGTAAAAAAGAATAGAAGGGTTAAGAGAAGAGACGAAGATTCAGGTAGAGTTATATGTATGAACTATGAACTACTGATACCGTTGTAGTTCTTTCACCTACTGTTTGGTATTTTGGCCTTATAACACCAGCTTCGGTGAAATATTTGAAAGGAGCCTAATGCTTGTGACTGATAACTTCATAGTTACAAATTATTCGGGTTGTAATTTAGATATCTACCATATTTGTATCAAGTGCAGTGAGAAAACATATGTTGCAATATTGAATTATTAACTTTGTTTTGAGTAATGAATTTGTAACTTGTTCGCTCTATTTACTTCTTGTCATACTTTATCTGTCTCACTGATTCTCAGTTTGCAGGGGACACTAAGAGATCTCACAAAAACTGGAAGAAGTGTTCCTATTAGTCAAAATGAGCAGGTATAGTTTAACCTCGAATTGTCTCTCATTTATACGTCAAATACAGGGTCTTAAGCTTTTGATGTACCCCTTGTTTGTCATGTATCTTTGAGGGCATTCTCTATCAATTTAAAGAAGAAAATACGAGATTCATCTATTAAACTATTACTAATGTTATATCCGTCATCTTGCATTTTCAGGAGAGGCCGGGTGTTACAGTTATACCTATGAATACAAGGGATTCCTCAGCTGCTCCAGATGAGCAGGTTAGAATTCTTAGGAGTCTTTTACAGATGACGTACTCGAAACAAGTGGATAAATTTTAAGCTTACAGGCACTATCAAAAAAATGGCATTCTTCATTGTCTAATTTTAAAAAAGAATTGTTGCGATCTAGCGATTTTGCTCATGTTATCTCCCTTACCTGCAGAGAACTCCTCAAGGTCTTAATCCTGGAACTGGTGATCCTTCCTCCAACCCAGTTGAGCAGGTCCAGGTCCTCTTTCCATATCTAAATTACTTGTAGGCCATGTTTGGCACGCGGAATGGAATGTGAATGTCAGGAATCTCATTCCATAATGGTGTTTGGTTCACGGGATTGCGATTCCTCCTCGAGGGGGTTTCCCGGATCCCATGGGGTAGGTGAGTTAGCGATTCCCTCTCCCTTGGAATCGAAAATTAAATAATCTACGTACAAATCAATCTGAACCAATCCTATTCCTGACCAAACTAAACACTTCAGCGATTACTAAGAATCACATTACAGGGTTGCTGTTCATGGTAATCACATTCCATTCCGCGCGCCAAACATGGCGGTTGTGTTATTAACGAATTCTCCTTCTGTCGTTTGCATTTTATGTTAATAACTCTTCTTCTTCGTCTTCTAATTTAATATATCTGTTTAGTTACTAATGCATTACCATACCTTATCAACCAACGTGTTCATAGTCTACATGATGTTTAAGTTTTGACTGTCCTTTGGTTGGATCTGAAACAGACTTCAACTAATTATGTTCTTAATACTGTCTCTGTTAAAGCACTGATTTTCATAAATGGGATTCTGACAAAATTGAACGAACAGGGAAGCCCGGAAGATACAAAACCTTCAACGGTGGACCTCAGAAATCCATATGTTGCTACTGCCAAGGTACTATTTCTTCATAAATTATCAACTTGTCGTAACTCGATGAACCTATTCCGATTATAACAATGCCTTTTCATTACATGGGGAAGTTGTAGTTTTCCATTTTTTTGGGTATAGTTTACCCATTTTCTTGAATTATATGGTTATTGGGTTTGGATTTGCAGGAAACATCTGAAGACTTAACTAAGCCTCTACCGGTTCACACCCAAAGCTCTTCTGCCAAAGACAGCGAGCAGGTATAAACTATGTATCTAGCTGGGACAGCAAAAACACCTTTGAGTCTCTTTAGCTATCTTCTGTTTGATTATGTCCTAGCTACGGGCTGGTACCTGTGATATTCTGTTCGTTCCTTGGCCCAACTTTGTTACTGTGTTTTACTCACTTGTCATCCTTTTGGGGAAACCTGATGGTCTCAGCACTCTCTCTTTACCTATCTTCTGCTGATTATATCCTAGCTACAGGCTGGTACTGCTAATATATGTTTCTTGGTTAAGTGAAGATTTCTCATCTGAATCTAGATTTTGTGAACCCGCAGGGAATTATGGGTCAGCCCCGTCATGTTTCAACAAGAAATGCTGAGACTCATTCGAACTCAAACGAAAAGGTACGAGAATATTCGCAGAACCATCAGGTCATCTTTACTCTTCATACGTAACTGATTCCTTATCTGTTGACTGTCCTTCCTGACTACTAATTTTTAATTACAGAGAGGCTTTTAACTTCAACATGGAGAAAAATTGTTTATAGCTCAGGCGTTAGCTAAACGACGTACACCGGATAACAATGGCTTCCCGACAAGAAAAAAAAGATAGAGAAGTATTGGATGACAAGGTATAGATTAGTTGTGTTTATAGGTAGGTGATAATGGCACTATTATCATCATGTTTGTGTGCTGTTGTTGTTGAGCTTTGTTGGTCTCAAATATCTCTTTCTTGATCAACCGAGCCAAATTTAGTTTCATCTGTTAGTTTGATTGTGTTTGTATATATATATAAAAGTATAGAAATAAGATAAGATTTTGTGATTTAAGACATGCATGAACAGTTCCCAGGGCTTGCAGAAAGATGATCAAAGGGTTGGTTGATTCTTTGTTTTATACTTTTTGAAACAATTCAATATGATCAAAGTGTTTAAATTCATCAAAAATAAACATCTATAATATATGTATCTAAATTAAGCTGGTTTCTAAGATTGAGAATAGCTTTGTTACAATACTGAGCTATCTAAGAGCTTTATTGACCCATTTAAAGTATATCTTTCTCGGCTACTCTCACTCTATCTCTCTCTATATATAATATATGTGGGTTTACTTACAAAACCTTGGGATTCCTGGAAGCCGAAAACCCTATCTAGCTGAAGATAATGTATAAAAGTAAACATTGCTGCTGAAAAGCAGCAGCTCTACATTTTACTGATACATAAGTAAATCGATCAGCTGCTTCAACTTGGTCACCATGATTGTGAACCACCATCATCACCTGTACTTCAGCTGCATGTTCTTATTTTATTCAAGTGTCACTCGGTGATGCTCCGAAATCTTTCTCCAAGGCTATCACTGAGTCAAATAATTTACGACATCTCAGGTAATCTGATTTGAAAATGTAGCAAAGCGGGAACCCTAAGCATTATCAGATACTGGGGCGAGGGGAATCGTGGAAGTCTTCGTATGGAGAGGATCCACTTGATTCATCCCCACTTTCAATTGGTGAGTGTTCTTCCCTTGGTGTAGAAGGAAGTGAATCCCTCTGTTGAGAAGTTCCACCTGCAATTTGAGAAGAGAACCTTCAACAAGTAGATGACAGTAACAAATGAAAATGACATCAAATAGGAGTTTCAAACTCAATATTCAGTATTTGGAGAAAATCGGCCGGGGCACACCAAGAAGACAACGTATATTGGTAACAATAGAAATTATGCCATCCACAAATATTATTTTTACTTAGTGTAGTTGGCATATAAAAATCTTCGAATATCTCAAATACCATAATTGAGATCATAAAGATGTGCTAACGGAAACATACCAAGATAAACAAAAAGGTGAGTAAAAGGAAGGGAGAAAATGCAAACCTTTTTGCCCTCTTCGAAACTTCTTTGTGTGCCTTCTAAGGAGCCTTTTAGCTTTTGTTATTGTCAGTTGTCTAGCAAAGGGTGAGAATTCAGTATCACTCTCACTATAGTCACCTTGATAATCATTCTCTCCATCACCCCTCATAGTTCGCAAAACGAATGCCTTGGCCTTTCGGCGTTGAGAATTGAAGAGCCCCCTTATGGAGGTGACAAATCCGTCACCAGCTCCATCATTTGGTCGTTTAAGAAAAGCTACAGGGAGATCCTGTTTACCAGGTTTCTCTCCATCACTATCGCTGAAATGAAGATCGGTATCAGGAATACCGGTTATACTTGGATCCCTATGGCTATGTGCTTTATCCTTGAACTTCTTTCCCTGTGAAAGTTAGAGAAATTGGAAATAATCAGTTCCAATTAAACTCATTTAATCTGTCACACTTTCGGTTCCTATATTGCAGAGAAGTTATACCTGCATTCCTGTTACAGACTTCAAGACTCCCCAAATAATATGCTTCTTAACGCGTGAAAAGAGTCTTCTCCAGGTTCCAGTGAAGTCGACACGATGAAATGAATCCATCAGCAACCTGAGTTCAGTTACTGCAAATCTGGACCCTTCATAAGTAACCAGTAATTCAACCTACAAAATTAAAACATATGTTAATACACCCCAAAAAAAGTTACATTATTCTTTCTTTTCGAGATAAAGGTAAAATTAAGTTTTAATATAATTTTGCGCAATTCAAAGGGTTAAACTGAACCCACCTGACTTATCTTAATATTGTGAAATTCCATCATCTTGCGAGGCCTTTTTTCATCGCTCGACTTTCCAACCTTCTTTTCTTCGTGGGAAGGGCGACCAGGTTTTACTGACTTGTTGTCTTTCGATTTATATCTTGACGATTCATCCAGGTTTTCTGTTGTTGAACATAAAGGTCCACTTCTCGGGGAGTTAACTTGCAAAACGAGTTCATTAGCCACAGACTCAACAACATTCTCCTCCCAACTTCTATCAAATGAAGAGGTCCGCCTCAATTCTGTTGGTGCTTTACCGTTTCTTAACTTTGAGGCCTACATTAGGCAAAATTGAGCAAATATCATACACAACAATCTGTCACTTGATATCAACGCTCAGAGCGAGTGTTTGACCTTCTAAGTTCTAATAAGTCACTAAAGTTGGTTAACCAGTTTTAGGACTGGTCTATCGTGTATATGTATACCATGTGCAGGTGCACTACTATTAATTCAATGCTTCATTAAACCATTGAGCTTATATACCATTTAAGAGTTCAGGAAACTTACTTGGGAAGTGTCTCCATGAGAAGAAGACTGACTACTAGAAGCAATAACAGGTGCACTTGATCTCGATAATAAGTCTGATGAATGGCTGATTGATGTGGATCCTTCATGGACTGATCCACCTTTCTTCACACGCTTTGAACCAGCAGTTGTCGATACCTTCCAAACTTCCTGCATTTTCAAAAGGATGACAGTTAGCAATGTTTCAGTTGGCCAAATAAGTTTTAGTATAACACTGCGTCGCCATAAACTTTTAAATATATGCAGCTTGCCTGTCGTCTTAACGAGTCTTGTTCTTCTTCTGGGAAAAGATATGCCCACATCATCCTGTACATTGTTTCAGTCAAGTGTATCTTCAGTGGGTATATCTCTACCTACAGTAATCATACGTCATTATGTTAGTATATATGCAGTTTGTTCACCAACATTGCTTACGGATATAGAAATTAGAGAATGGGCCTAATAGAAAGAGTAACTCCTTCACTTGAGTAATCCAAAACACCTTAGCTTAAGGGCCAAGAAGGGTATTTGCTAAAAGAGGGAATTGTACAATGTTCACAAAAATCTTCACTCCAGAATCTTGAAAGAGATTCATAGTTTTAAGTTAATTCTCAACAAATCCGCTTCTGCAATTTTCTCCAAGACAAGTACTATGGGCTAGCTAAGAGATAAATTGCTACAAATGGCCAAGAACTTTGCATCGTATTCTTTTTAGGGTTTCCAAAAAAAATAAGGGTTGCCCAGGTGTACAACATTTCCTCGTAAAGTAGTAGTCTTCTCTTTGGAATAGATCTCATTTTGAAATGGATTCTCGTCATGCTCAATAGCAACAACTACTTCAACAATTTACTAAAATTTTCATACAACCCTGTAAAAGATTATATTATTAAGAAAAACTGATGACCTGGAAAAGTTCAAGAGTAGAGGTTCCATCATTTGGTGCTCCTTGTTTTGCATCAACACGGAGCATTACATTTCTGCAGCCAAAATAACAGATATTGAGATAATTTACCTTAAGTTGCATTCAGTTGTAATCCATAATATACCAGTACGTGGGCAAATAACATCTGTATTTGACACTTATGAATCTAGTGGGATTAATGGTTAATGAAGGGGGCAGAGCGATTTTTCTAAATGTATACACAGATAATCAGTGTTCATACATTCTGCTTCTTCGATAATCAAATGCTTGATAAATCCAACTCAGATACTCTTGTTTGTAGATATCATGTGTACTTCCATAAAACTGTGTTATAACCATAAATACCACTCTCCTACGCCGTGTGCCCATTTATATAACTACTAGGATTGATTAACATTTAAACAAAGGTGTTTCTGACCAAATGATAGAAATTCTTCCTAAGATTTGTAAAAGTATCGGTTCAGGATGTTGTTTCTGGTATAACTTCAACACCCATGCATGCTGCTATGTTTTATAAATGAGGTAATGACATCCCACAGGTTACTGTGGTTAGGGTGAAAATGTGATATGACGATCCCAATGAAGTGTAAGAAGAGGTGGCAACATTCTGGCCTTTCAACAGGCTCAGTCTGACAGCATAAAATGACCAACAACCCAAAGGTTATGCTGTCCTAGGAGGCTAATGGGAGGACATATAATATAGTACTCTCCACTACAACAGAGCTGCCCAAAAATTAGAAAATGCGCATTATGATGATACAACAATTATTATTACTTCATTCGTACAAAAATGTAAACCTATGAAGACAACAAGCATCAACAAGGCTAGAAATGGAGGGCATGCAGTCATAGAGCTTGTAATTTGAAAGGAAATAGAACTTTTGGATTAAAAAAAATTTTAAGAGGCAAAGGGATACTAAATCTAAAAGTAAAATTGCATGTAAAAGAATCAGAAAAGGGCATATATGATTACACAAAACGACTCATGCACAACTGTTTGAGGAGTAAGTAATTGTATGGGGGCACAATATATAAATACAAGGAAAAATGTGAACACTGACCAAGTAGACAGAAGAAAACAGAAATTCTAGACATGCAACAGTCATTTAGCAGTGTCAAGTGTCCTAGGAATTGCAAGAGAATTGGAGATACTAGTATACTACTACATACTTTCCCCAGTCAGGAGGAGGATTCCAAGCGGCTAACAACGTATTTGATTTGGAGTTGGGCAAACAGTTCCTCACAACTATTGACTTGGTTGTGAACTGAGCAATTCCAACATCTTTGTAATCTCGATCAAAATCATATACCTGCCAAAAAGAACACTGTGAGATGAGACTCCTGAAATGTTGATACAAGTCGGTTGAGGATTGGTGAAAATGCTTTAGATTTTCAACTCTTCTAACATTACAGCTCTCGTGCTACCAAGAGCCTATTGTATATATGTCTCCGTCCCCTCTTTTTCCTTTTCCCAAGCCATATAGATTCAACTAGTGATCCTCTGATCATCACCGCACCCACATATAGGTAAACCAAATGAAATGAGTCTATAGGACAAAACATATTAGTAAGAAGCAAAAGGCCAATAACTACAAACTAGCAAAAAAGGTGGAAGATCTTAATTCCCCCCAAAACCATCTAAAGATATATTATAGAAAGTGCCAGTAACAACTTAAATACTTCAACACCAATGTAGGTGGCAAGGTGCCCAGGTGCATATTACATATGAACTATGAAACAAAATGCTTCTTGGACATCAATAATGTTGTGATATTTCATTATCGAAATTTCGTCTTTTGCATTAGAACTTATCTCACCATGTTATTTATCTCGGCTTCAGCAAAAGATTTACCATCTGCAAGCATGCCCCATACCACTTTATTGATTTTCAATGAGATACGCATGGCATAAGAAGGACTTTTGTTCTTCTCCTTCTCTGTCAGTCGTAATTGTGCAGCGTTCTGGAGAGCACCCCTTAGAGCTGCAGATGCTTTCTTTCTAGAGTTTTGGGTGTTAACCAGCTCTTTCTTCAATCCATGTGCCTGAAAGTACGAAATTGCGAAGTAGCGCATCTAAAACAAATTGAAAACACTACCAACCTCGAAAATTCAGATTAGGCATTGACAGATGCGAAAAACTCCCAACCAGTAGTTTGGACACTAAAGTAACATAATCGCTACAATTGCACTATTAACTGTTCAAAGGATTCATGACGTACCAGTATTGACCTTCCACATGTTATCATCCATAAAGTATCAATCTTTTCTGGAGATGGGCATGACTCCCCAGAAATGGTATTGGTAGAAGAGGACAGCTTCCTAATGTCATCAAGAAGCAACTTCCGCTCTTGTTCTGCTTTTTCAAGCCTGATTCTTGCAAGCTCTACCTCTTCAACACCGTCAGGAACCACCTCATCCGCCTCTTCTTCAACATCTTCATCATTCTCAACGAGAGTGGATATACTACTTTTCCGAGGTCTGAATGACAAAAGTTAAATGAGATATTTCAAATTCAAGGTCTGAACTGAAGAATGCATCTCTAGAAAAACATGATGTTTGTACGCTCGCTCCTCTTTTGAAATAGAAAGAAAGAAAATTTACAAGGTCCAGTTGGCTTCTCTGGAGAAAACAAGCTTTAGAAAGAAAATTTACAAGGTCCAGTTGGCTTCTCTGGAGAAAACAAGCTTTAGATTGTTCATATTCAGTTTGAGTTGAGCCTGATTACTCTAGATCCTCAGACTGATACTATCTCAAAGGAATAGTATGTTCTGAAAAGTGGTTGAAGAGCCCTCTGGGGCGTATTTGGGGCTCTAACACCTTGAAGCACACGCCTTGTCGACCCAAACGGAGGCACGATTCATTTTATGCCTTGATGGTTCGAGGCTTACACTCGTACAAACAGGGGCTTTAACATAGTAAAATGATATATGTTGTGTGGATTAAGTCTAAAATTTGTAAGCATTCGCAACTTAAAAAAAAAAGACAAACAAAATTGGACATATCTATATATCAACTTCAATTTTTTGTGTAAATGTGAATTAGGGAGTCAATTAGTCAAAATTGACCCACTTTCTCTTTTTTTAGCCATTTATTCAGTTGCTACTCCAATCGTTTATGTTTATATATTGCTGTGTATGTGGTAGTGGTAACTTGCTAATTACGTAATGTTACAATAAATTGAGAAGTTGAGGTTACTTCTCTACCTCCTTGAGGCTACACCTAACCTAATGAAAGAAAACCTCATCAAGGCCAAAAACATCCTATTAATTGGAACCACTAAACCATGTAGAAAGAAGAAAAAATGAGAGAGAGAGAGTGAATTGCTCCATAGAAACACTTCAAAAAGAAAAAGTAAAAGTAGTATGTCCTCACTTGGGAAGCCTTGCAAACAGAAGGTTGCTCAGTACATCCAGCATAACCTGGAATTGGCGGGATGTCATTGTTGCAGTAATATTAGGAGAATTGAAGGTTAGCTCTTTTAACGGCTTAACCTGCAATATCATAAATAAGGAACACTTTAATTTCAAAAAAATTTACAAGTTAATGGATGTTACTCAGTTCTTTAATAATCTACCATCTTGTACAAAATTTGTTATGGTTGATGCCGAAGAGTGCTACTCCGAGAGAAATAATTTGCAGAATAATTTAGAAATTCTAAGAAAACAACAGTAATCAAACCTTCAAATCTGCAGTTCCACCTTTGTGCCTGGTGTATCTGAAGTACATAATACAAGGCATAAACACCCTTTCAAGTAGAGCACCAGTACGCTTTACTTTCGGAGAGCTCCTGAGGATTTTTGGAAGCCACTGTAGTCCAGCCCCTGGATCAACATCAGTTGGTGCTACATGAGCTTGAACATGCTCCAGCATCACTGACAACTCCCCACGATTCCAAGTCAGTTCAGGTTGAGATTCTTGAGTACGTACATTTTCAGTAGTACCAAGTGCTTGTTCAATCATCTCATAACCAACATGAATAACTGAATGAAATGAACGAGCTAAGACTCGACCACTGGCTGCAGCAAGAAGAAATCTTCCCTGGGTAGATAGGATTATAGGAATATAAGAAATAGTAACATTACTGATTCTGAAGAAAGATAAATCCAGACAAAAAATAACTGTTGTTCAAGTTCAACTCACATTAGCAAAATTATAAGAAGTTCAGATATTTTCGTAGAAGTATATGGTAACAAATATCTAAAGAAATAAATAACATCAAGGTGCAAACTTCCCAACAAAAGAGACAGGGGACATTGAAAACAATGTACTCACATTAGCTTCCTCTGAGTGAAGATTAAATTGAGGTTGAATAACATTCACCATGAAATGCCGTGTCCCCTCCTCCCCGGAATCATCCATGTTATTGTTTTTTGCTTTTAAAGAGCAAAAAAATTATCAGACACAAAAGAGTCAGCAAGAAAGACCTCCAATTATTCTAGGAAATTGACGAAACTTCAGTGACTATTAGATTATGACATCATGGGATATCATGTGTATCCCTGATGAACTTTTTTAAACTACAAGCAATAACAGTAGACACCTGAAACAATTGTTATTTGTGACCCCCAAAAGTTCTATAACAAATATAAGCAATTCCCGATCTGATAAAACAGGTTTAAGGTATTATAAGACTTACCACCTGAACCCGATGCTGAACTTTCAATTTTAGCCGAATGAGATGGAGATGAATTTGAACCTGAGCTGTCCACATGTGGAGATTCGTGAGTAGAATCTTGGACGGTAGAAGGTGAAAGCTTACTAGCATCCTCTTGAGGCTTTTCAGATTCATTGGGAACTTTATTCTTCTCAAGCAACTTTCTCTGTGTATATTGCCGAGAAGGAGAAGGTTTTGGAGGCTGAAATGCTTTGGATAATCCACCAACGAATGACCACACAGCATCTCTATTCTCAATCGTCCATAAAAGCTTTAGACCATAAACGAAAACCCGCTGACAGTTATCAGCAATTACTACATTAAATCCATCATCATCACTTGGATCGGATCGTGTATGCTCCTCACTCTCACTACCATTTTCAAACTCTGACCTAACATATGTTGTCTCAAAATTCTGTTTTCCAGTTTCTTGCCAAGCTAATAATTTCACTGGGTCGGCCTTTGGAGAATGCCTTCTTATAGTAAAATAGTCAGATGATAATAGAAATCCATCATCTTTTTGCTTCTCTGTGCAACCACTCATATAACTACATTTGTCATTGCTAACTCTGTCCGTTGATGTGGATACTGAATCTTTACTCTTTACCACTTGAACTTCTTTTGAAGCAGGAGAATCTTCTTTATTCAAATACGCCTTTAGCATGTGAAGGTCAATACCCATGTAAACAATATCAAGAGGATCACGCTTAGAATCAAAAGTAAAGTTTTGCCTGCCACGGCCATAACAGAGTTCAACCTTCAACCTTGTCATTCTAAACGTCAGTCCCCTGGCAGGATCATCTTCATCTAGCGGCATATATTTGATACAAGTTGGCATGGAATCAATACGAAGCATAAATTCTGTCATCACCTTGTCAAGAGACAAATTGCCTGATCTGGGGATTCTTGGGACTCCAAAACGTGGCCATCGAGAGAAAGAACGCAACTTATTAGGAGGAAGATAGTTGAGATACCAGAATTTGATAACCCAGGCCAAATCGTGGGCACCAACATTCAAGGTCGGAGTATCAACCAAGATATTTTTCAACAATTTGTTTGCTTCTGCTGCAGAGGAGGGTGATACTGGAACAGGGGGACGAAAAGAAATATTCCATCTAAGGGATAGAGAAGTGGATCTGAAGGGGTCATAGACTATTGAACGTGTTTTCCCTTCAACAGGAAGTGCCCATAAATAATGATTGAGTGGATCGCCAGAATCGCATTCCCAGTCCATAGTGACGTTAATACTCAAAGCAGGAACTTCAAGGAATGGTGCACCTGGAGGCACACCATCAAGAAGTTTTAAACTGCAATTGTTTACTAAGCTCGCCAAACTGCTCAAGAAAAATTTGAAATCCTCTGATGAAAGACAAACAAGGCCATCTGAATGCTCGATCACCAGGTAACCAGATACAACATGAAGTTTGTCAAGCTTTTCATAGGGATCAGTTGACCCAAGAATGTCCCATTTGGTCTCCTTAAAATGCAAACTAACTTTTCCATGTATATAGTTCCTTACTTCATCCCACCATGGTAAGCTCTTCTCCTTCTTAGGTAGCTGAACTAACGGACCACTATTCCTAACACTTAGGTTAGCCCTGCGAAGAGCTACTGTAAAAGCATAGCTTATATCTGTAAAAGCTGGTTCAAAACCCACTCCATATCCAATGTACCCTTTCTGAAAATGTAAAGGCAGATCTGTGTATGTTTTCATTGGTGGAGTTGTACCGCTCATAGACCGAAGCATGCGCACTTTCCACCATCTCCCTATGAACACATCTTGTTGCATTTGTGGTTGAAAACATGTTGCCTGCATACCAACATAGAGAGAGAGAGAGAGAGAGTTATTTGTCAAGATGACGTGATCAGGCAGCCGATAATGAAGAGAAAATACACCATGAAAAAAATCATAGAAAGTTACCTGCTGTGCTAAGACAAGACGCCCCTCACATTTACCCACACTTCCAGAGAACATTGGAGTATAATCTCTAATCTGAACAACAAGAGAAGCTGTACTCAATAGAATATTGGACCCATACATTCGAGAAAATGGTATTTTATTGTCTAGAGCAACAGGATCAATTTCCTTTATAGTATCTACCATCCCAGCATCACCACCTTCTATTTTTGTCAAAGTTACATCCAAGTCTGTTGAGCAAATAGATAGAAGGGAAGCTCTCGAAGCAGTAAGCTTAAAACCAGCTTGAAATCCTTCCTTATACGCACCTGATCCTTCCGTGAACACCAGATTCTTGCACGCCTGGTAGTATGACTGAAATGACTGCTTATGGAGGTCTTCTCTCAATCTTTGAACAGCTGAAGTATCATGTAAATCAATATCAACCCCGTTATAGTTAATCACCTTTCTTTCAGCTGAACAAGAGGATCCCTCCGGCTGATCAACATTTTTACAAGTACACTGACTAGTGCCTTCTGAGACAAGATTGTCAAGAAACTTCAATCTAATAGCCAATTCACAAGCCTCATTCTTCATCAGATGATAATGTTGATCAAGCCAACCCTGCATTGGCTCTTCCTCAATATCTGCTGTAAGCTTACGTATACAAAATTTCACACGTCCAAATTTTGAGGGAGAGGAACTACTAGGTTTATTAAGTTTCAAGCTTTCTTTGTTGGGGAAAATAAGATTAGCTTTAGCAGTTGTGATAAGCTTCAATCCTCGCAACATATCCTCAACTGCATCTTCAATAGCCCGCAACTGCAATCTGTAAGGCATGCAAATGTGAACATCAAGACCTTGAATAACCCAATCCCATGTCCTCGTTTGTACTTTTGCATCTGAAAGAGATGACTTAGGAATTCGAGAAATTTGCATCCGGCTACTTTTGAAGACCCTGGTATCATTAAAGCTAAGCATAAGTCCTTCAAGCAGCACTCCGATCCGAGCATTCTCAGAAAATATTGACTGAACCTGAACCTTCACATCAACACCGTCCCCAACCTCAGCATCTATATTCAACATTTCCACATCAATGGCCAAAATAGATTCTTGTTTCTTGTGGTGTTTGTCAAGTTGTTGAAGTGGCTCTGCATTATTATCCTTTTTATTTGATTCTACTAAATTTTTCCCATTTTCTTCCTTCACTTGATTGTGAAGCTTCTGGTGGTGTACCATTAACCTCAAACGCAACACGAGCTCAAACAGTGATATATGTGCATCAGGCTCCCACCTCAGAGAAATATCAGTTGCACTGAAAAGAGAGCAAAGAGCAATCCCACTATTATGCGCACCACCAGAACGGCGTACAAATTTTGCATTTTTCATATCAAACAAAGTTACTTCTTTGTCGGGCCTCTGCTCATCAGAAAATTCCAGGTAGATAGATTTAGCTCTTTCAAGGTCTGTTTGGATGGAGCTCTTCTCCTTGTCCACACAGACACTAAGATGGAAGATATCAAGAGACACCGAGTATTTCTGATGTTTACAACCCTCGGGCATTAGGGATATAATGTTTGCTTGGCGTGGTGCACCATCAGCACAAACATTAATAGTCACTTTACCGCCTTGTGATCCATAATTGACTCTCTTCGGGTCTGCCACTACTGCATCTTCAACACCCACATCACCACAAAATTTTACAGAACATTTCTCAAGATTTAGTTTCAAGAGCTGAACCCCTTTCCCTGACTGTTTATTAGTGGGGACACCCCTATTTGGTGTTTTTCTTTTTCCAGAAGACAGACTTTTTAAAAGTGACTGAAAGGACATTGCAGTTGATATAAGTGATTCGACACGCTGGTAGCTTAAGTATATGCCCATAGAAGTAACATCAACAGAGAGGACCAACTTAGACCTACCAGAAATATGTTCTTCATGTGACTCCGCTTCCTTTTTCCCCCAATCAAGACTCACTTTTGCTATATGCATCAAAGAACCTGTGTTGGTTTCTACTCCAAAGAGGCTTTCCTTCAGACATTCTTGATATTCATCAGCCATGTGTAAATGTAACTCACCAAGTTCCATGTGCACTGCAGTTCCTGTGGCCGCTATATTATTTGCAAACACATGCGAAGATTGTGAGCAGCCCTACACCATGAAGGAATCAACACTATGAGATTTTATTTATATAATACAATATATATAATATAATATATAAACAAAGCATTTCAATCCTAAAATCAACAAGCCTTCAATAGGTCCAGATGCATTTCTTTTTAACAGAATAGCCTAGTTAAAACTAGTTTACACAAATTTATCTGGATATTTTAATTATTTATACACACTAGATAATCTAAACCCAGTCAAAATAGTAAAATATCAAAACAGCCGAACATACACCTCAAGTAGCACTTGATAATAAAATACCAAAAGAAATTTATGAACAGCATAAATTACTAAATTATAAATATGGGGCCAAGATAAGGATATGGCACGTAGCACCTATGAATCTCGGGAATCGGGGTTTCTACACAAACCACAGGCAAAATCAATTTTTCGCCCATGTTAAGAACTGAACATTAAACAAGACCATTCAGCCTGTTACATGACTATTCATTATTTACTAATTACTAATATGTATAGACATAGAAACAACTAACCACTGATCAAGTCAAATATTTACAGGTCATTTTATGCATTTTCCAATGTGAGAAACAATGAGAATTAGCAGAGACACTGATAGATTAAAAAAAAAATAGAAGGGACAATATTACAGGAAGAGAATAAAAGATAAATAGAAGGGACAATATTACAGGGACTATAATAGCACACATTATCACGTATCATGCATGGGAGTATGGTATCACGATTCGCACACCTTTCAAAAGTGTACGCTATTCCAAATTGTTAAGTTTGTGGCCATCCAACTCAAAACCAATTGGCAATGAGTGGAGAGGACCTATACTTTATATTCTTGGTTGCTAGTTACTCATTCTCCCATGTGGGACTATTCTCACACAAATTAAGACTTATCAATTACAAAGGACATCAACATAGCTGGTACTTACATGGTACAATGGGGAGCCGCTCAGGCTATAAAGCACTATAGTCATTTCTGGAGCAGACACTGTGCAAGTCCACATGATGGCATTAAGCTTGTCAGTCGTTTGTGACTTTTGGATTCTAGAGCTTTCCTCCCGAAGCACCGTTTTTTTCTTTTTAGACATCTGAAGGCTCATCCATGGCTTTATTCTACTCATGATGATGTTGCATTGGGTACCGCCGAGCTTGACATCAACTTCAGCTCTAAGAGATGCTGCTGGCTGAAGGAAAAGACGTCAGGAATAACAAAGTCTAAAGAATTAAGAAATGAACAGAGAAAAAAGTAGAAAAGAACGCAATGAATATTCAAAAACAGAAAGATAACAGAAAAAGGTTCAGCACACTGGTCAGTATGGTAGTGGAGATGCCATATGCTCCTATCTTAAAAGAATACCATATTATAGGCTCTGCAATATTCCATATCCACCATCATAACTTTCACCAGAAATTGCTAGCTTCGATCTCAGACTTTCACAACACCATAAACCATCAATATCTATTTAAGAGGACCCCGGTACTTTCCTGAAGGTTAATATCCCTAGCAGGTGCATAAGTGGCAACTCCAAGATTTGACGACGGGAATAGGTAAAATTTTAGTTTAAAATGTTATTCTCCTATCAATCAACTATTTGATAACTTTAAAATGCTTATAGAGATAAGATATTCTCTAAAGATGGAGCAATTGCCACGATTAAAAGACAAATCTACTACTTTTATTTTGGATAAGTGGGAAATTACAATATAAATTCAAGTCAAGTGCAGCGAGGTGTCCATCAAAATGCAACCTGAACGGAGGAGCTGACAGAAAGATAAACATCACGTGTCCATACATATGTTATTGTCTGCAAACGTACAGACCACACGCTTGGGAAACACCCTTTCCAATTAAAGCGCCACTGATAGCCAGATAAGGTCAATGACAATGGACATGTAATAATCAGAAGATGAAGGCTTACCAGTGTCGGAATGTATAAAGAAGAAACCACAGCAAGTTTCAATATCTCGAATATAGAAGTGCCACCTTCTCTAAGAAGCTGAAAAGATGATGGAGAAATCGTCAGCGTCACCAAATAGAAAATCTGCACAATGTAACTGACATATTACTACTGCAAACTGAATTGCCTAAGGATTACAAAATAGGTACATGTATTTCACTGAAGTCCAGCTGAGCATCAAAGCGTGTACTTTCCCCCACGTCTTCGTTGAACAGCGATTTGCTACTTCTCAATTGAATGCCCGTCACATTACTATCGATAACCAGATTTTGGGCTCGGTGCACAAACCTCACATCCAGTTTTGGCAGATTGAAGCTAACCTTCCAGAGAAAATACAATTTGTTAATTGATGTGTTAAGAAGCTTTCAAAAACTTGCCGTACCTATATCAAAAGTTTTATCTTCAGTATCATCTGAAACTTCCAAATACGCAACCTGGGATCACGAGTTCGACATCAAACCCAACTAACCTTTTCAGGAAACAAGGAAGTGTACTTCTTAAGTGACAGAACTGCACTTTGCTTCTTCTCTGATGTTTTAGCTGCTAGAATGTCTGAAGTAGCCCCTTCAGCTATATCTTCCTTAACCAAAGTTTGTACAGGAGACTTGCTCTTTAGAAACAATTCCTCGTTTAAATTCAAGGAGACCTGCCCGCTTGTAACATCTATGTTTCTGATGATGACGCCTACCTCCCTGTTGATATATTTAGTTCCATTAGTTTAGAAATATTTCCATGAGTGCACGACTACAGACAGAAGACTAAACATAAAGGTAACAAAACAAGGTATGCTGCCTCCTTATATTAGTTGGCTTATAACAAGAAAAGACCCAGTTTAAAATTGTCCCTAATTATCCAATATTATTTATTTACTGTTTAGGAGTTTGACGATATGCGTAGTTAGTTTATTTGTATTATTTCTTGTTGGGATACTTAAAGGACCTGCAGTACCCAAGAATCACTTTGACCCCGAAGAAGTATTTAATAGTAGTTAAAACTTAAAAGGTCGAATTAACAAGTAGTGATGCATCTTGATCATTCTGATGATCCTCAAGAGAAAATCAAGTCATTTGGCCCCATCCATCTTCGCCGAAGGTTAACAGTGGAATAATTGATCAGTGGTACTCTGATTTCTTGCTAGTGCTCATATCATGGAGATCATCCACACCAAAACCGTTATGATTATCTAAAAATAAGACCCCATAGAAGTGTCTATGAGTCTATGACTATGATGCTCTTCAACATTTAAGTCTTTTGTCAGAACATCCTCAGATGAGCAAAACAATTAAGCCCAAAGTTCTCAGTACTAAGGGCAAACTCAACAGTTGCGGGCTGGGCTCCCTGAGAGGCTTGGAGACCTTTTCCAAAGTAGCCGTTAGGCCCCAACGGCTATTTTTGGGCTCCTATTAAAGGAGATTCACTCCATGAAATTTCTTAGACATGAAATGGAAATATTGCGATCATTTCAACCGAAATATTTCAAAATTTAAGCATTATTAAGAGAAACTTAGTTAAATTTCGGTTCGATGGAAATTTCGGAGGCATAAATGACCGAATTATTTCGAAATTTAATTCCTTGCTTGAAACTTAGTGGTTATTTGGCCATGTTACAAGGAAACCTAAAAGGCGGGGAAAATTATGATGACCGGAATTACTAAAGAATTTAATTCTGTAAACTCGTGTCTTTAATTTTTTTTTTCCAAAATCATGATTAGCTTTTAATATTTGGTTTTGCAGTTGAAGATTGTACATATCTTGTTCAAGAAAGTAGAGGAAGAACGCGAGAGAAAGTAACTAATTCAAGAAACGATGTCGATGGAAGGCCTTAATGCTATAACATGTACCCATTCCACACCAAAATCTAGTATATATCTTGTTCTTACATATATTCATTCAGAGTTTCAAAAAAAGAAATGGATAAGCAAAGGTAGGAACTCACCTATCATGCCCAAATTCACAAGAGAAGGAAAATTCTTCACACAGCAAGGTAGATGAGCCTCTCTCCATCATTCCTAACGACGTTTGACTGTCAGAAATACTTTCTCCGGAGTTATAACAGCATGAATGGTCGAAACTGAGCCGCGACTCACCCATATGAACAAGTATAGGTTGAAGGTGGACTTTGACAGATAAAGTGGGTTCTGATCCATCTTTGAATATGTCAACTCTTAGATCCTTGACCTCAGTTGTAGCTTTGGGCACCTGCAATAAGTAAGAAATGCATAAAAAGATAGGGTAATACGCTTAAAACTAATAATAATAATATATTAAAAAAATAAAAAAGGACCAAATGTGGAGGTTGTTTCTAGTACTCAAAAACCAAGAAACTTCGCTACGATAATCTAGGACATAAAAAAATTTAGAATCTTGGAAAAGCTAATAACATAAAAGAAACAACTACGCACAAGCATCCACACTCTTTTACCATAAATGTTTTGTAGACCAAACATCAATGAGCCAAGAAATTGAGAAATAAACAGAATGCAGTAAATGAATCGAAATTGCTAACTGAAACAACAAAAGAAATGATGACATCAACATTTACCAAATAATCACATAATCAACCAATGTGTGTACCTTGACAACTAATTCTGTCACAGAAACTGACAAAAATCTTGCCATGTTAGCCACAACCATCCACTTTCCTCTGCCAGAGTAACGGGGTCTTCCAGATTTCTTCCCAGATGTCGCCTTTTTCACACTTTTCGTTGAAGGCCTTATTACAATTTCCAAATCACATATTAACAACTGAAGCTTTGGGTCCCTGGAAATAAAACCAACCCCAAGCTTGACCAGAGATTGGCGCAGGCTGAGTTTGATTTCGCCAACAGATACAGATTCAACAGCACCCTAACAGAAATTACGAGTCAGACATAGATAAGCAAGCTGCGAGGAACGGAAAATTTTCATTAAAATGGCATGCTGTTACGCCTCTATTCTTCCAGACCATCACAAAAGCAAGATAGCTCGAGTTGAAACAAAGTTTCCATGTGCGCTAGAATGTCCTAAGTAAAGAGCTGGTTAATGAGTTAATATATCCTAAGAACAATGAAATATTTAGAGAGAGCAAAAGGCAGCTATTCCTCGTACAAGTTTCTTTAAGTGTTTGTGCTTTAGCATCCACACCAAACAAACAAAGATTTTCATGTGCAGGACTGCAGCAGAACCTAGCTAAAGCTATAGAGCAAATACTTGCATTCTGTCAACAAGTAACACCATTATTTGCAAGACTAGGGATTATGGTTTTCGTTTGTAATCTTATAAGTATTATTACAACAAAAAATGCATCTGCCAAATACCTCAATAGTCTAAAAATTGAATTGAGAAAAGGAATGAAAGATGCAAGTTCACTACAGTAACCACTCACAATATGGGATCAACAAATCTCTATATACGTGTCGAAAGAGGAAAATCATCGCAATTTTTCACCTTTTACTCTTCACTAGTAAAACAGATTACGAAAATGTAACTTACGCTGACAATAATTTACAAAAGATTCATATCAGAAGTCAGAACTTATCAACGCCACAAAAGCCCATGATATTACTCCGATGACTCAACCCATATCATCTACCTTACAAGAGCATATCCGTTTACCATCTTTTTATTCATGCCAGAGACAGAATATTGATGAGAAAGCCTAGGAGTGCAGGGTAATGCCAAATTGCCAACACAGACAACATAGCATTTTGATGGCAAAAGTCCAAAACAAGGAATGAGCTAAAAGAGAAGACCTTTTTGAATTTCACAACCACATCCCTTAAACAGTTCCATCCAGCAACACGAAATCCGACAGATGCTCCCATTACACGGCTTAGGAACCAAGCCAACAGCCTTGATGTGAATCTGTAACAAGATGCATAAAGGAAAAAAGGGACAACTTTAAATTCTAAAAACATCACATTGATAGTTCCTTAATCCCACAAAGCCTACAACTGGAAGCATTTTAAGCAGAGGTAAGAATCAATATTCATATACAAATATAACTATTATTAGTAGGACCAAATTCAAGTAATGTGTGATTTCTTAAGACACGGTCAATTCCACTAATTGTTTTTTGATCTTTTGAGGTACTCGAATAGTGCTACATCTTATGTAAGCATGGATCCCAAACTATAAAAAGCAGTTGTAGAAAAAGCAAGAATTTTGTAACACCAATAATAAGTGACTTTAAGAGGTCAGCTCAGTCTCACATTTCATCCAAACCCACTTATGGGTAAGGAAGTGGTTTAAGAAGTGAACTGGATAAAGCTTGTTCCACCGTTAACTACTGTATTTTTTGGGTGAGAGATAAGATAACTCAATAGCTCTACATGCAAAAAAAAAATGCACCAAATTCTCAATGAATTTAGTGCATTCTGAACCACATAAGCACCATATAGTGTATTAAGCTTGTTCAAAATGATTTAAGATCAGTTTCCAAGTTTTAAACTTCATCAAGTATTCAAGTTTCTAGTTAAGCATTTCTAGATCAAAGACTCACTGATCCCAGCTAGTGCAAAAATACAGTGAATTCACAAAAGCAAAAAAAAAAAATTCACTGATCAACGTAAAAAGAAGTACCAAAAGTAAAACAATTGAACGAAAATTAAGAACAAAAATCGTTTAGATTAACTTACATGAAGATAATCCATCCAATAACTGATAAAAGTAAGAACATGAAGAGAAATTTGACAGGTGAAAACGCCATTCCAACCAAACAAATTACCGATCTTACTTAATTGATCTTCAATAATAATCGTTTCATTAGAAGAACACAAAGAAGAACCAGATGAGGTAAAACTCATCCACAACAACATTCTTCATATCAGTTATCAAGTTGTAATAACTTCAAAAACCTAATTCCATTTCTGAGAAATCCTTCCAAGCTTCTGAGGAAGTGTTGACGGTGACGAACCGTGATGTTGTTTCAGTAAGTAGAGATCGACAAGTGATAATTTTTTTACGATTTTAGAGAGAGAGAGAGAAAGTAGAGAGAGATAGAGAAGGTAAAGAGTTATACTACAACTTTGGATCCGCGATCTGAAAACCAGAAGAAACTGATTTTAAAAGAACTGGTTCTTATTTCTGTGGGAATTTGGATTCGGTGGAATTTTAGATCCGGTTTGGTTCGGGTACATTAGTTCTT
>BEHA01000092.1:26849-39363 GCA_002897215.1 Eschscholzia californica subsp. californica | reverse complement strand
AGTAACTCGACCGATCTTGCTGAGCCCAACTATATAAAGCAGAAGATAGTCTGTGCCTCGATGTCTCGTTTCCTTGAAATAAAATTTAACAAGAAGTATGTCAGATGTTTGCGTTTAGATTTTATAGATAAAACTTAAATTTTTGACGGCCATGTATTGGCTCAGCTCTTGTTGGGAAAGAGCCTGACCTAATCCTAGAAGTAACTCTGATCGATATTGTCGAGCTCAACTACCTAGAGTAGATTGCCATTTTAAGACATTTTGTCGAAATTGTCAAGTAACTTTGATCGATATTGTCAAGCTCAACTACATAGAGTAGATAGAGCCCATATCATTATTTTTGTGATCTGATTGTCATTTTAAGACATTTTGTCGATATTGTCAGGCTCAACTACATAGAGAAGTCAAGCTCATTATTTTTGTGGTGGTCTGGTTGCCCTTCCAGACCTTTTGCTTCCAAAATTTATCGATAATATCTGAATCTGAATTCATCGCACGAGGGTTTGATCATGCATCGACTCGAGCTCTTTCCACAGGGTAACTCGCCGATCTTGCAGCAGAAGATTGTTCAAGTCAAAAAAAATTTGGTTATTGGGTTGCCCTTTAAATAAGATGAAATTTCGATGTTTTGCTTTCAGGATGCCCGAAAATAAGAAAGATCTGCACAACAAAATGTACTAAAGAACGTGTAAATTGCAGCTACAAGAGTTCGCCTCTCAAAGGCCACATGAAAACATAAATAACCATTCTTTCCTCCATGTAGCTGATCCAAGGACATAATGTACAAAAAGTAAAACCTTAGATGATAGGAGGCGTTTCAGTACTTGATGACATGATGGCGCAGCCAAAGATCGTACATCACCATATGAAATGCATCATACTTGACTGGAGGTGAATTCCATTGAAAGTGCTTTTGGACCTGATAAATACATTACAAGTTAAGCAATCACGATAAAAACATTTCGTGATTTCAAGTCGGTATAAATTATTTTCAATCTGACTAGCCTGAATCTAGTCCATATAAATCCGACAGATCAAGGATAAACTAGTAATCTTAACCGAAACAAATATTTATCTTTTACTTCAGTCTTGGGATAAACGTTTACTGAAGGGGTCCCAAAAAGCACAAATCAAATATGTTCAGCAAGTCAGGTTAGGCGAGCGTACATGTAAACAAGCTGAAATTGGACTAGGGTTTGGATCAGCAACTTCAAAAGAAATTGTAAACAGAGAACAACCCAAGTCATCTCAATTCAAATTTACTGAATGGTACTTTAGTAAATGCAATGATATTTTAATGAAACTGTGAAACGCATAGATGCATCAAACAGGATGAATATATTAGCGTACCTTGACTAAGTTGTTATGGAGCATAACGAATCTCTCGTCGGGTATCTCCTTGAGAATGTTTTTTAGTCTGTACACGTCTTTCTCAGTGAGAATGACAGAGAACTTTGGCCAATTAAGGATATCGTTGAATGGCAAGTCATAGTAATTCGACAAGATCACTGCACAGAGAGAACACCCAAGTTAGTCGGAAATTCTTACTGGCAGGAAGTAAATCACAATATCGTTCCAATAGTCAAGAAGGTAAAACACTTACCGGGAATACATCCATAATGAATTGAGTCTGTTATTCGGGCACTATTGACTTGGGAACCACCAGGGCATATGCAAAATTTCATCCTATAAAATTTCTTTTGATAAACTAGATGTCCACTAGCCCTATTTATTCGATTGTTTGCAATATCGAGTTCTGTATCGTTCTCCCATACACGTGATAGTACAACCCTTATTTTAGAATTTCGGTGGCCAGCCCAGAAACCAAGGGTTGTCCTGAGAGAAAAGACAACCATTTATTGGCAAAACAAAACTTATCGAGCAACAATTTTAAGTAACTGAAGTAGATAATGTCGACCTTCTACGAGCAAGAAAATCACTCAACATTGTACTATAAGCAACCGACTGTAAGTAAAGGAACAGAAATCATAAAGTACACTAGACAGTAGACATAATAAAAACTTCACCCAAAACATAAGTTCATAATTTTACCCAAAACAAAAAAAAATATGCACGCAAAAGGAACCAAACACCAAGGTGTCGAAAGACTCCAAAGCCCACCTTCACCATTCATCCTCCATTATAGTTATTGCAGGGTATGGTGTTGTAATGACCTCCTCGATGTCTAACCAATGATTTTGTCTATTATGGATGTTACTAACCATTAAAAACACATTTTTCACATTGAGAAGGGGTGAGTGGGTGGGTGGAATTTGGATCTACAAAAGGTCACACTCTACGTTCAAGACTTCAAAAGTACGCACACACTCTGTAAACTGCCTTCTGAATTACTGTAGGCCTCATGGACATGTTGTAGACTAAGATATAAAAAACTAAAGTCATTGTATTCTTGGGTAGACAAAGCATAATGAACAATGGGGCATTGACATTCTTTTGCTCTAATAGAACGGCTCTGAGAATCCAACCCGAGTTTGTTGAGGTTGCAACACGATTGGCGTATTGGGATAAAGTGACTATACATTTGATCCAATCAGCTCTCACCATTGAATATTTTTAGAGGTCGGAGCTGGGAGCCTAAAGTTTTGTCAGATGAGGACTAATTGTAGCAAATATGCCAAAATTAAGGACTCTTCATTTTTTTTTATAGATATAAGATCCTTAGTGCAGTCCTGTGAACATTCATGATATAATTATATTCTGTAAGAAAGACAGAATTGTTTCAAACTCTATATATGTGATATTTCATTTATAACAATCACTAAAACGTCATCTCGAAGCTTCAAATTACCTGTTCGCGATATCGTTTCCCCCAGCTGGAAGAGCAAATGGCTGCAGTACTTGTGGGAGAGCAACATCCTTGTGTGGGATGAATCCAACATCATAGCTTGGCGAACAAACAACTCGAATTGAATTCTTAACAAGAAGTGGAACTCCTTCAGTTGCTCTAACACCAACATCATGACAAGTAACAAAAAAATGATCTGCACCCAATGTCCTATTCCAATATGGGTACTTCATTATTAAGCTTTGAACATACTCCTCCACAATTACAGTCATATTCTCATACGATGTGCCCTGCAAGGAACTTGGACTCATTAATACCTAAAAACAATTATGACCAACTTCAAGCTTAAAAAACAAAAGTTTAAAAATAAAGGCACATGAGGTCTTGCTCCACTGGTAGTGCATCCACTCCGAAAAGCCGAAGATCAGAGGATCGATACTTGGTGGGGGGGTGAAAATCCATCATTATTTATTTGTGTTACCAAGGGTACAACAAAAAGTGGACTAGTCTAGGATGGCCTTTTAGGTTAGTTTCCATTGCCTTTAGGGTTTATGAGTGTCTTTAGGACAATGTCATGGCAGTTATGAGCATATTTCATCCTTCTGATGTATTCAAAAATCAAGCCATTGATGTATGAAATATGATGTCTATTGTACTCATGTAATCCTGTATTTCAAAAAATAAAACATAAAGGTCCAAACCCCTTTTTTCGTCTTTGAGGATTTCATAATGATGTTTGGTGCGCGGGAATGCATGAGGAATTACATTTCCGGATCAAAGCTGTTCCTACTCAAGGGGGATTCCAAACCCGAGGGGTCGGTAGGTTTGTGATTCCCTTTCCCTTGGAATTATCTATTAAATAATCCGCAGACAAAGCCAATCTCTACTAATCCTATTCCTAACTAAACCAAACAGTAAAGTAGGGAATTGCGATTACCATGAGTCGCATATAAGATTGTTATTTCTAATAATCACATTCCTTTCCTGCGCCCCAAACATGGTCAATAGTTTCTTCCCTAAAGGTGGTGTTTATTGTAACTTCAGTGATCCATTTTTCTTCCTTGAACAAAGATGGAAATAAACTGTAGTACTGAACTTCAAGGTCATAATAGGACATAGTTATGGTGAAGTTTGAGAAATTTCTCTTTATTTCATCAATTTAATCTCACAGTAGATAAAACCTCTTTAATTTTTCCAAAGACCAAACAAATAAGCAATTCCAAATTTTGTTCAAACTCATAAAGACTTGATTTTTACATGAACAGAAGATTTAAACATAGTACCTTTCCCCTCATCTTATGACAAGAAATCGGGATGAAGAAAAGATGAGCAAGATCAGGATCATCAGTCCGAAATCGACTCTCTCTAATATTCTGAAAAAAATACCCTTCACTAGCATACTTCCCAGTCAATTTCCTTGGCGTCTGATAAAACGTTTTCGGATCTCCATCAGGGTATATAAAAACCTTAAAATTCTTCTCCATTTCTTCATAATTTAACCTAAAAACCCTCGGAGAATGATAAACATCTGATAATTGTTCCAAATCTTCTTCTTCTCCTCGCGAGACCTTCATTTATTAAAACCTGCGTAAAAGATTAATATTGAAGAGATTGAATTGAAAGAGAGAATGAGGAGAAGAGGGTAGTACCTGAAGAGGAGATGGAGTAAAAGAGAGATCTGAAGGAGGGTATTGGTGAGAGAAATGGAGTGATTTTAGAGAGAGAAAGGTGAAAGTGATTAGGGTTAGAGAAGAGACAGTGAGAAGAGATCTTTGTAAAGTACATGAAGGAGTAAGAGATGGAAGTTGAGATGGTTTTCCGGCCATTGTGATGAAGGTGGAGATGGTTCTTTCCGGGTGGTTCAGGTCAGAGAGAGAGAGAGAGATAGAGAGAGAGAGCTGGGAAGTGAACTATGTCCCTCCGGAAACGTTCTTTTCCCACCTGAGTCAAATCGTTGGCAGTTTGTTAATCGCATCCGTCGAGTTGAACGGCTGAGAGAAGGCCAAAATTAATGGCGGGTTGGCCAAATCATATGTGGAATTAGGCCAATCAAATCGTCAACTAACTTCATTCCGCTCGATTCACTTTGATGAGTTCAGTTAATCGACCGAACTTAATTAACTACGTAAAAATTAAAAGATTTTTTTGTTTTTTTTTTTTATACTAACTTTATTCGGCTCGATTCAGTTTGATGAGTTCAGTTAATCGACCGAACTTAATTAACTACGTAAAAATTAAAAGATTTTTTTGTTTTCTTTTTTTTATGGAAGTAGGCATATGCCTAAACTTTTTTTTTTCATTTTTTGTTGAAAGAAAAATTTATTAACTTAACTTGAATTCATGGCTTTGTCAATGGCCACGAGACTTACATTGCAACAAAGAATGTTAGGAGATTCCCACTTTTAAATTACATTATCCGCAAAAGCAAATCTAGGTAACTCACGAGCTACTGCATTAAGTTATTGCGAACAATGCCAGAATTGTCAATTCCCCAAATTTGCAACTTCATTAAGAATCTCAAAAATAATAGAGCGAATTTTCACGGTGGTTCCTCCTCCGAATTCGAACACGTCTTTATCACGATCAACGAGTCTCTTTCAATAATACATTTACCTCGATATAGTGATTCGCATGATTAATAGCTAATTTTGCCGCCATGACTTCTGTAACTAGAATATTTTGCACCCTAATCACCTCCGATAATACTCTAGCAAAATTACCTTGTGAAAATGTGTACTTAAATATAAAGTCAGTTTTTGAACTAGCATAAATTTTAAAAAAGTTATACTTTTTTACTTCAAGAATCCCAATTGAGTAATGATTATATAATGTACATATAATTATATATACATACATGTATAATTGGGTACATTTGGTTTTGGCAGTTTTCAAAAAGGTAAGCCGAAACCAAACAATACTACAATTAGTTGTACGTTTTTTCAACCAAGGTATATATTGTTTGGTTCGCCCTAAAAACTGTTCAATTCAGATCAGCAAGTTCGATCTGCTTGGTTTAGCCGACCATCGCTCACCCCTACACAAAGTAGATGAATTGTACGGACACCCCTTCACGAGGAACTACTTACTAATGTCCGATTAGTGATATCCTTTTATTTATGTCCTATTAGGATACATGTTATACTCTTAGAATGGGATAGTTTTCGCGTGCCTGGATCGACTACTCAAAAATGACTAAATTACCCATCTTCTTCATTCATCATCTTCAACACAAATATACGAGAGAGAGAAAGAGAGACAAAGATTGATATGTCTTTTATTTGTGTCACGGATAGGAAATTTCTCTTTTTCTTTTTCCCTCTCTGTCTGAAAGAAATGGTCTAATTCGCTGAATCTAATTTTGATTTTCTCGCTCCAAATTTTGTCCCATGAAGCGAGGAAGGAAGAGGTGCAATTTCATCAATTTTTGTGTGTGTGAACCACACATGTCCAAACTAAGTAACTTAAATCTAACTGTTTAGGGTGCAATATCCTAATTGGGCACTAAAAAAAGAGTTTTCTTGGTCAGACATTAGAGGTGAGTGGTATCCATAATAGGAAGTTTTATGTCCTCATTTTTGTTAAAAGGGCCCCTTTTTGTGAATTCGATGTCAGCCCACCGGTTTTACAAGAGACCATTTGGTGGGAATGGACTGGCACCGACTCGTGAATTCGGAGGATTCGCACCGAGTTCACCAAAGGGGTCCTCTTAACAAGAATGGGCCCTATAAAACTTCCCTCCCTAATATTCCACCTTAAAACCCAACAAACCCTCTCAGGCTCTCACTATCTCTCCAGGTTTTTTAGCCTGCTCATTCCCCTCCGACCGTACCAACCAACGGCGGGCGGCTTCTCTCTCTATATATAAAATCACTCCGTAGGGATGAAGAAGACAGACAAAGGAAGTTCTTCTCCATTAGTCGCAGTAAGTCCTTTCATTCTTCGTCGTGAAATCGAAAAACTCAAGCTTAACAGATACGGACTTGACGAAATCGTCGAAAAACTCCGGAAAAATATCCCTAATTACAGTCAACAAGAACTTGAACCTTTCACTAAAAGCGTTGAACATGCTTTAAAAGTGTCTCGTACAAAAACATCGAAAAATCGTCGTGGTCGGAAAACGAAATTTCAAGATAGTCCATCGCCATCATCTTCTTCTTCATCATCTAATGACGAAGATGAAGAAGATAAAGCGGACTTGACATCTGATGATGCAATTTTTGAAGAAAAAGTTGAACCTGAAGTTGATTTGATGAAATTGAAGCTTAGACAAAGTTATTGTGCTAAAAATGAAGATTTGAAGAATGAAAGTTTGAAGCTTGACGAATTTAGGGTTATGGAGATGGAAATAGACAATACGGTGAAGAAGAAGAACAGGAAAATTGAAACAATTGGGGAAGGCAAAGTGAAAAATTTGAAGAGTATTGAATTGAGAAATGTTGGTGGGAATGGTGAACTGAAAGAAGGGCCAAGGTTTAAGGATCTTGGAGGAATGAAAGGGGTTTTAGATGAGTTGTTAATGGAGGTTATTAATCCTCTTAACTACCCAGAATTGCCAAGGTGGTTGCAGTTTAAACCCTTGTCTGGGATTTTGTTGCATGGACCACCTGGTTGTGGAAAAACCAAGCTTGCTCATGCCATTGCTAATGAAACTGGAGTTCCATTTTATAAGATTTCAGCTACTGAAGTTGTCTCTGGTCTCTCAGGTATTATGAGTTTCCTTCTTTTACTACTTTCTGAAAGTGACTTGAATACAGGTCAATATCAGGTCCCAGGTTCGATCCCATGGAAGTGTAAATCCGGAAAGATTGAATTTGGGTATAAATGAAGTAGTTTATGTAGGCAGGCTATAGGCCATTTAATTTGTCGGGCTTTAGACCCGGTAGTATTTCGGCAGTTACTGTACTTATCACAGCGTTTCCAGTAGTCAATTTCTCAAAATAAAATAAAATACCAGACCCAGTGTATGACCCGCAAATCCATTTTTCCTTGTCCAAAATTTTGCTTGCTCCATTTACGTACTAAAGATGATAGAGTATCCCCCACGCCCACGGCCCCACCTTACCTCCTATGTCCTTTCTTTATCTCGTTTCTACGTGGATAATAGTATAAGAGGGGAGAAAGATAGTTTTGCCGGCAATCTTGTCATTTCCCACTACAGTCCTATGTAGAAAATGAGATAAGGTAGGAGTAAGGAGGGTATCCTACCATTTCTAATTTTAGGTTATGTTTGTCTAGTTTTATTAAAGGTCGTGGATTACTCCGTTTTATGTTTTTCGCTAGAGTTCATGGAGGTGCATACAATGCGTAGTGCTAGGGTTATGTATGCAGAAGCTCCTAAAATATCAATCTCTGTAGGTAAAATCATCGTGCGATTGTTGGCCGTGGAATAGATTTTAAGACAGAACCATGTAACTTGTGCCGTAATTTTTGGCTTCATCACTGACAATGTATCTTACTATTACACTATAATATGCTATAGCAAAAACTTCTCCTGGATTATTTACATATTTTAGAATCACTCAATTTACAGAGTTTTAAAATTCTAACAAACACACAATTTTGTCCAATGATTTCAAGAATTGTAAATCTTAGGAAATGAAATCTTATTTTGCGAATGGTGGATGATACAGGTGCATCGGAGGAGAATATACGCAACCTTTTCTCAAAAGCGTATAGGACTGCTCCTTCAATTATATTCATTGATGAAATTGATGCTATTGCTTCAAAAAGAGAAAATCTGCAAAGGGAAATGGAAAAACGAATTGTCACACAATTATTGACTTGCATGGATGAATCATACCAGATGGCAGGCTCGGCAGATGGAGATTCAGGTTCAGCAACTTCTGCCCAAAAATCTGGCTATGTTCTTGTAATTGGAGCCACAAATAGACCTGATGCGGTAGATCCTGCACTGAGGAGACCTGGGCGTTTTGATAGAGAGATCTTTTTAGGTGTTCCTGATGAAAATGCACGAGCTGAAATCCTTTTCATACTTGCATGTAACCTTAGACTTCAGAAGAATTGTACTTTTGATCTTGCGAAAATAGCTAGGCTGACACCAGGCTTTGTTGGAGCGGACTTGGCAGCATTGATTAACAAGGCTGGTAACCTTGCAATGAATAGGATAATTGATGGCAGGAAATCAAGCAGTGGAGTCACCAACAAGTACGGGAGGAAGCAACCTTTCGAACCCGAAGAATTGGAAGGACTTGGCATTAGCATGACTGATTTTGAGGTATTCCATACCTTAAATACCATGAAATGATTTAAAGCTAGGGGGAATTAGTTTGAAATCTTGTGTATGATAATACTAGATTACTAGTGACTAGCTTTGACCTTATTCATGATGTTTTAGTTGTTTCCTTCTTGTCTCAACACTGTATGATATCCCGAATGTATTCACCAATCTGTCTAATACTCGAATCCTCTCACAAGTTACAACTAGTGGGTAATGGATCTCCCTATTTGTCAGAGAACTATAGATGTGATTATGTGAACCACTTTCAGTCGTAATTCTTAGTTTCCTTGGAGAATTATGTTATGAATTGTTATTTTGTGCCTCTTGTTTGTTTGGATAGGCCGATTTCAAGATGATGCTTGTACTTGTTTGTTTAATCTGTTCTGCAAAATTCTTCAGGAAGCAGTTAAGATGGTTCAGCCATCTTCAAAAAGAGAAGGATTTTCAGCGATTCCTAATGTCAAGTGGGAGGATGTTGGAGGCCTTGATTTTATAAGGAGTGAATTTGAACGTTATATTGTTAGCCGAATAAAAAGCCCCGAGGAATATGAGGTAATTTGATGGTGAAGGTCATTATTCTTTTGGTGCTAAAATTAATCATCTGATGTTGAGATAAAAAGGAATGTAGCATATGACCAAGTCATATGTAGCTACTGAAAATTTCAAAGGAGTCACCTTGAACTTAGTGTGCTCTATACTTAAGATGGTTTGTGTTTAGAAGTATGTATATTTATCAACATGAACATGATGGTCTGCCTTATGGTTAGCTGTTCTTTAGAACTTATTTGGATTATGAAGTCCTGTTATCTCCCTTAGCTTGCCAACTGAATATTACGATAATCAACCACTTTGACATCTCTTTTCTACAGTTATATAGTAGTTTATTTATTTTTTTGAAAATTAGTAGTATACAATTTATGGAACTTTATTTGCTTGTTTTTGTTCAGGAATTTGGGATAAATTTGGAGAAAGGATTTTTGCTTTATGGACCTCCTGGTTGTGGGAAAACATTAATTGCCAAGGCTATAGCGAACGAGGCAGGAGTGAATTTTATCCACATTAAGGTCTCTCTCTCTCTCTCTCTTTCTCTCTCTCTCTCTTTCTCTCTCTCTCTCTCTCTATATATATATATATATATATATATGTAGTTTCGTCTGCTGCCTCATTTTGCGTCATAATTCGCAGTTCAAATGAAATTTAATTGACACACGCTGTGGTCGTTGTAGGGCCCGGAACTTTTGAACAAATATGTTGGGGAAAGTGAGTCGGCAGTTCGAACTATCTTTAGTCGTGCGCGGACATGTTCACCATGCATTCTATTCTTTGATGAGGTACCTTGACTCTTACACCTTCAAATCTTCAATTAAGAATCAAACATTATAGCCTATACATCCAATTAAGCATCAAACGTTATAGCATATACATCCAATTAAGCATCAGACATTAATGACCCGACTCCGTTTTTTTCAAATCTTCATTACATTAAACACATGGGTTTATGTACTCATCCCATTATTTTCTGTTGCAAGGCATGGAAGTATTTTTAATTAGATTTAATGGTTTGTAACAATCTAAAATTGCTTCATTTCAGATAGATGCTTTGACAACAACCCGTGGAAAAGAAGGCAGTTGGGTTGTCGAGCGGCTTGTAAATCAGGTTAAATACAATTCTACTTTCTTACTGTTATCTGTTTCCTTATCTGCTTAGTTTCATTTTCTAGTGACTGCGGAAACAAACTTCACGCCACGTCTTTTCTGAAATTTGATTGCAATTACAGCTACTCACTGAGGTAGATGAGGCATGTCATCGCCACAGTGTTTTCGTCGTTGGTGCCACAAATAGGTCTCACATATCTCTTCTTCTTTCCTGATTTAGAAAGAAAAAAACATATCGATTCTCAATTACATTTTAAATCTAAATGTGCTAATTAACTATTGGTATTTCATATTTGACAGACCCACGGTGATGGACCCTGCTATCCTACGCCCAGGTCGTCTTGGGAAACACCTATATGTCCCACTGCCTGGTCCTGATGAACGTGGTTTGATCCTAAAAGCTCTTGCAAGAAATAAGCCTATCTGTGATGAAGTGGATTTGATTTCCATTGGCCGAAAAGACTCTTACAATAATTTTAGTGGTGCCGATCTTTCTGCAGTGGTATGTTATAATGAATGGCCTCAAAAGGTCTCCATCTTTGCTTGAAGGAGGAGCTGAATTCACTCACCTAATTGAGTATTGGGGTGTTCTATGTCGTTACAGATGAATGAAGCTGCCATGGCCGCCCTAGAAGAAAAGCGAGCCGCCCTAAAAGAAAAGCCAGCATCAGGAGAAGGAAGTCTTGAGACGAAGAGGTGGACGATAAAAGAAACACACTTTGATAAAGCAGTCAAGAAGATCTCGCCCTCTGTTTCCGAAAATGTGAGAGTGATTGCATATGTCGTATTCAAATTCTTTTGTCATTACTTTTTTGTCGTTTTAACTCCGTTTTCTTTATTTTCCTTTCGTAAAAACAGCAAAGGAGATACTACGAGAAATTGTCCAAGAATTTCAGACCTGGATGAGAATGCTGGAACTGACCTCTCCTGTACAGATAATTCTCCTTTGCACAAAAAAAATCTTTTGTTTTCCTCTATTATTTATTATCCAATTGGTAGAATAACATTAAATTTGCTCTCAAGTGAAATTTTGGCAGAATTTTCGAAAGTTCATACGGTGAAAATCAATAATTTGTTTCTAGCATGACTGTTTTGTTTGTTTGTGGTTGTAGATAACATCGAATACGGAACAGTAAGATATGGAAGTGTCGGGATCGCTCATGAAAAGTTCTAACAAATAAGAGATTCATTGTTCCTTCTGGGTGAGTCTGTTTGGGCATAGGTTGTACAGTGAGCTGCATCTTCTAATGAAGAAACACTGAAGGGGATGGCGGCTCGGTTGGTTAGAGCATAGGAATCGGGTCGGGGTCGGCTCCAATCTGTACCTCTTGGTCGGGCGTTTCGGGTAGCCCATCTTAAAGATCATTGGACTTAGCGGGCGGGGTCAGACAAAATAAAAACTTCCTTGAACAAAAATGGATCGGCGGCAGATTCCAATTCGAAATAGAATAAAAATGCGAAATATTTCATCCGGCGCGCATCTTTGTGGTGACAGACTTCTTTTACACTTACCAATGCGAAATAGAATAAAAATGGATCGGCGGCAGATTCCAATTCTCAGGTTGGCAGCAGCCCCCTTGCGCTTTTATTTCGATTCATGCAAAGAGATAAATTCCTGCCTGAGTTGGAGGGCACTAACGGGTGCTTATTGAGCTGGTCAGGTTTGCACCATACATCACAATAAAGGGCGAAAAAAGTGTATGAACAAAAAACTGAGAGAGAATTCTCCCTAGACATAGACATAAGCGAGTCAAGCCAAGAGAGATGTACAGATCCAGGGGTAAATAGACATATCTTAACAAATATACAAGAGA
>BEHA01000092.1:15175-25951 GCA_002897215.1 Eschscholzia californica subsp. californica | reverse complement strand
GATGTCTACGAAAGTCGAAAAATATATTTTTGAAATGTTAGTATAAATATATTATTTCATGTAATTAAAAAATAATAATAATATTAAAATAATAAATATCTACCAAATGTCCATCAATGTCCACAAATTTTCACAGATGTCTACGAAAGCCGAAAAATATATTTTTGAAATGTTAGTATAAATATATTATTTCATGTGATTAAACAATAATAATAATATTAAAATAATAAATGTCTACCAAATGTCCACAAATATTCACAGATGTCTACAAAAGTCGAAAAATATATTTTTGGTTAGCACAAATATAATATGCATTACACATTTTGTCAATGGACTCAAGATCTTAAAATGTCCCCAGGACATTTTGTCTATGGATCAAATGTCTTGAAATGTCTATAAAGACATTTTGTCTACAAACTCTCAATGTCTTGAAAATGTCTATGAACACATGTTGTCTATAATAAGTCATCCGAAATATCTTGAAATGTCTACGGGACATTTTGTCTGTGAAAGTCTGTGAAAGTCTCGTCCCCCCAGATGAAAAATAAACATCCGATTGGTACAATGCTTGAACACATTGCGTGCATGCCATCATTACTCAATGAAATTTGAATTGACCTCGTTTGGTACAATGCTTGAATTTTCTCAATGTATTTATCAGGTGCGCGCGTTAATACCCGAAATACCCAAGGCTCAATCAAGCAAATGACCCCACACACATAATTCTCAACCTTAATTTCGCTGGCACCAGAATCAATTAAAACCAGATAATTTCCTCTCTCTACATTCCTTCACCGTCTTCCTTTTCCCGGTTTCCCCCAATAACTCTTCCCCATTTCCACAGACGGCGGGAAAGTGAAAAGGAAAACCTAGTTTTCCCTCTTTCTCTCTCTAGATTACTCTCTCTCCTCTCTACTCTATAGATTCAACCGACGAATTAGGGTTTTGATCATCGAGAAAGAATCATCGATGGCGGAAGAATCAACTTCTGCATCTCATTTAGCAACTCCAACGAATTTTCATCTAGGTCATTCTGTGATTCCGATCGTGAATAAACTTCAAGATATTTTTGCTCAATTAGGTAGTACTTCAACGATCGAGTTACCTCAGGTAGCTGTTGTTGGAAGTCAAAGTAGTGGTAAATCTAGCGTTCTTGAAGCATTAGTTGGAAGAGACTTTTTACCTAGAGGTTCTGATATTTGTACTCGAAGACCTTTGGTTTTGCAATTATTACAGACGAAACGAAAACCTGATGGAGGAGGAGTTGATGAAGAATATGGAGAGTTTCTTCACTTGCCTAAGAAGAAATTTTATGATTTTGCTGAAATACGGAGAGAGATTCAGGTGAGATTTATTAAATTTGATAACTTTGTAGTTCATAATCTGTCAACTGAGTGTTTAAAACCTAGATTCATTTGAATTACTAACAAATCTTCCATACCTGGACATTAGTTATTTAAATTATAGTTGATAATCAGTTTATGAGTGTATCTAAATCAAGCAAGGAAATTTCAGTTTAGATGGGAATTAGGTAGGCATTGTCGTTTCAACCGATATATTTCAAAATTTAATTCCTTGATCTAAATTATGTTTGATCAACCCATTGAATTAGTTCCATTTAGTTATTGCCTCGCCATTATTTTTTGTAGTCGAGCTAATAATGGGTTAGAGTAAAGAATTAGCCAGCTCCTTAGTATTGTTTAGAGTGGTGGAGAAGGATAAGAAGGTACTGTTAGTCACAGGGAGTTAAAGGAAAGAACTATGAAATTCAGTTAGATTACTTCCATACTTCATTAAGAGATATGAATAACCTAGTATATCAGTATACTTTGACGAGTCAATTTCTCCGACCTAAAACCATTTGAAGACTACACGTGAGTACGTGACTGTGTGGCATTATCAGTTTAGGGTATCTTTCCAATAGAAAATAATTTATCATCCGAACTCTTATTTGTTTAAACTTTGAAATCTTTAAATGAGTTTTTCGCCATTGTCTTAGCTTGAAGGACCGACCGTCATTTCATATTTCGTCTAGGTATCATTCTGTTGCATCACAGCTCACTGCAATGAAGGGCAGGTGGTGTGACCAGTTAGCAAAAGGTGTCTGCCACTTATCCCTACCTAGTCCCAGTTCATGTAACTTCTCTCTCCTAAACATATTACACAACGAAATTACGATGTGGAAAGACTTTTTGCATTCGAAACTGGAGGATCTTTTTAGGTTGTTAATATCCACCAGTGTTCGAGACTCTTCGAGTACACAGTTGTTGTGCAAATTTTTGTTTGTATAACGCCAGAGTAAAGACAGTCGTCATCGTGCTAGTTCGTAGGACTCATATGATGTAACTTGTTCTAGATTGATAAGGTTTTACTCTGTAATCAGAGTCAGTAGACTGGTTTGCTAATTCAAGTATTAATAGACGGCAAGTTGCAAATTCAATTATGTATACATGGTGACCTGTCCGACCATTTATAGTCGAATATCTTGTTAGTCGCTAGACTGCTTGCAAGTTCATATACATTCTATTTTATCTAATTCGTTAAGTTTAAGTTCTTGATTGTAGGCCGAAACCGAGAGAGAAGCAGGAGGTAACAAAGGTGTTTCAGACAAACAAATCCGGTTAAAGATCTACTCGCCAAATGTTTTAGATATTACATTGGTCGACTTACCTGGGATAACAAAGGTTCCAGTAGGTGACCAGCCATCTGACATTGAGGCCCGGATTAGAACCATGATATTATCATATATCAAACACCCAAGTTGTCTAATATTAGCAGTTACACCAGCAAATGCTGATTTAGCAAATTCAGATGCCCTCCAAATAGCAGCAAATGCTGATCCTGATGGTAAATTATAGTGATCCTTTTTTCAGTTGGTGGTTTATTTAAAAGTAGTTGAAGAGAACATGTATAATATTAATCAGCAAGAAGTTCATTCCGTAGCTTATATATGCTGATGTTGGTTGGCAGGTTATCGAACAATCGGTGTTATTACGAAGGTATGAGATTTATCAATTTATCTTTCTTCACTAATACACCAGTAATTTTTGCCAGTACTGCTATTTGCTACCGAGAGTTTGTGGTGATGATTCTTCCATGTGGCTGCAGCTGGATATCATGGACAGGGGCACGGATGCTCGTAACTTTTTGCTTGGGAAAGTGGTTCCTCTTCGACTTGGTTATATTGGTGTTGTAAATCGTAGTCAAGAGGTAATTCAGTCTCAGTGTAGAACTTTACTACATATATTTCATCAATTTATATGGCTGATGCCAGTGCTTGGGTGTTACAATTAAGACTTTTTGGATACAAATTAAATTACTTTTGTTGTATTTCTAGGATTTCATCTCCTGTTCTTTGTTTTGACTCTTTCCTTTTAAATTCCGTAGTCAGAAATTTTTCATGAGTATAAGTCGTCACATTCTCATGATACTTTATTATATTAGACATCCGGGGAGTTCATATGTACAGTGAAACATATTTACTTTGCAAGTTAAGGTTTTGGCTATGTGGACAGAGTATTCTGATTGCTTGCTCACATGTTCAGAAATTCCAGAATTTGAAAATACGGTCACTTTCTGATTTATGGGTTAAGTCTGTGAATGCTGGATGATGTCCATCATGTTTGTTGATTGGAAAGATATCTGCTTGAAAGCCTCTGATTATCTTCTTTTGTTGTTATTTGGAACAGGATATCATTCAAAACCGGAGCATTAAAGATGCACTTTTGTACGAGGAGAACTTCTTTCGCAGTCGGCCTGTATAATAATACTGCTTTACCTGGTTATTAGTCATTACTTTAGTGTAATTTAGTAATTAATCATTTATGTCCTAAATTTAAATTCTATTTCAGGTATATAATAGTCTTGCAGATCGTTGTGGTGTCCCTCAGCTAGCAAAAAAGTTGAACCAGGTAGAAATATTGAGGAGCCATTTTGTGAATTTTATGCTACAGTAAAATTAGTTCTAAGTACTGTGATATACTTGTATCTTTCCCGAGTTCTGACGTTGCATACAATTTATTAGTTAGTTCTTATTCAGCGGCATAGCAGATGCTTTTTATTTTAACAGCTATTTAAGACATACTTGATTTTTTCCCATGTTTTACTTGTAGATTCTAGTGCAGCATATCAAAACAGTGCTTCCGGAGTTAAAATCGCGCATAAGTTCTCAATTAGTAGCAGTAGCAAAGGAGCATGCAAGCTATGGAGAAATAACGGAATCAAAGGTATTAATGGTTGCTGTCAAAATCGTGCCTTGTATTGCATACTATACATCTTATGACGTGTGTAGTTTAATTCTTTAAAGAAGTGGTTTCCAGATTCGCTGGTTTTTCTATTTGGTTGGGTGTAAGAAACAAAACTTGATGTGAGCTGAGTCAGCTGACCATTGACCATTAAATTGATGCATCAATATATTTATTCTTGGTGGTGGTTTCTACGATGATCGTGCCAGCAATTGGTCACAATAGTTCACCTTAGAACCTTACTGTGATGAACGTAACCAGTAGTCCCTCTAACTCAATAGAAAGTCAGAAGTTTGTCACAAGTAATCATGTAAAAGTTAGATATTTAATTACGCTACAGTTGGATGGTCTAGCAACCTTTCCGAGTTCGAAAAAAAACTGATCTTTCCATGGCCTAAAATAGTTTGTCTTATATTCTTATTGTACCTCTACATTCAATGGATTGATTGAGAATAAGAGATGAAAGATGCGCAACAGGCGCTAGCTTAGAATTAGTAATGTTTGCTCTTTTAAGTGGACTGGATTGCATATCTCTTACTTCCTATATCTATATTCTAACAATTTTACTGATACCTGCTACTAATAAATTACAGGCTGGTCAAGGAGCTCTTCTCCTGAACATTCTTTCAAAATTTTCGGAAGGTAAATTGAGCTCTTTTCTAGTATTCCTTTACCAGACTTGTTTCGTCTGTATGACCACAGGTATTTATGCCTTGGTCTTATTGTTTCCCTTTCCTTAACCCGAGGATAAACTATATTTTTGTTCTACATGTCTCAATGACGGAGATCTCCAAACTCTAGTTTTATCAGGACAGCCATATCTACTTTAAGACAGCATATCCAAAGTCTGATACTATACTTTAAATGATTGGGTAGATAAAAATAAATAGTAATAGTTTTTATGTGACGCGATATCCTGAACTTATGATAATTCAGAACTTCAGTACTTGATGCCAACTTCTACATGGAGTGATTACTTTTAACACGGTGGATTAGTTTTTTGCTTTGTTAAATATTTTCTGCAATTATTTTAAAAAATACCGCAATATTCATGTATGATTTCTTGGTCACAGCTTTTTCATCAATGGTAGAGGGTAAAAACGAGGAAATGTCAACATCAGAGCTATCTGGAGGAGCACGGATTCACTATATCTTCCAATCAATTTTCGTGAAGAGTTTGGAAGTCTGTATATTGCTCCCTGCATTCAATTATTTTGTTATTTTCATCTTTGCCACACCCTGGTGTATCATAGCGTATACCATAAAATTCTAGGTGTACAATTTATTGGATTTTGTTTCTCATTAAGTTTGTCTGGTTCTATTCACAATCTATTGCAGGAAGTCGATCCATGTGATGACTTAACCGATGATGACATCCGCACAGCTATTCAAAATGCAACTGGTCCTAGGTCCGCTCTATTTGTACCCGAGGTTAGCATTTGAGTTTGATTCTTTATTTCCCTTGGAATATCGTGCAAGACCTCATAATTTTTAGTTCCATTACTTTATTTCCCTTGGATATTAATTATTCTGCTACCTACAATCATGAAGGTGCCTTTTGAAGTTCTCATACGAAGACAGATTGCTCGTTTGTTAGACCCAAGCCTTCAATGTGCAAGATTTATCTATGATGAACTAGTGAAGGTAGGATTTGTCTTGTTCATGTAAGCATTTGCCACTAGCGTCCACCTTTTATTTATGTTGGGAAAACCTAAATTTGGAAATTTATCAGATGAGCCATCGTTGCATGGCTAACGAGCTGCAACGATTTCCTGTTCTGAGGAAGCGCATGGATGAAGTGATAGGAAATTTTTTGCGAGAAGGTCTTGAACCTTCTGAGACGATGATTGGACACATTATTGAGATGGAGGTGCGCTTTGACATGGAGTTATCTTAATAACGGTGATACGTAACGATTTTCATTTCTTATAATATTTCAACTTCTGTCGTTAAAATTCTGTAGATGGATTATATAAACACTTCACATCCAAATTTCATTGGAGGGAGTAAAGCAGTGGAGGTTGCACTCCAGCAGGTCAAATCTAGAATATCTGCCTCTATGCCTAAACCAAAGGTATTTTCTTAACTTTTCTTGCAAATGTCAATCTCAAGTTTGGGATTGGAATTAGATAGAGGGAGTATTCTTTCGTCTTAATGGATTTTTCTTATTATTGTTCTAGGATGGGGTGGATTCTGATAGAATTCCAGGATCCGAGAAAACTCAGAAATCTCGAGCTATACTTGCTAGATCTACTGCAAATGGAATTGTTCCTGATCAGGTATACAAACTTTTGGCGCTCATATTCTTCATTCATGTTTAGTATTAAACAGCTACTTCATTGATTCATTCAATTTCTTAACCAATTGAATCTTATTATGCTTTCCATCTGACCAACCAGGTAACTCGACCTCTCACAGATACAGAGAAACCTCGGTTAACTGGTAATGTTGTAAATATGGATAATTGCTTCTTTTCTTTTTCGATCTTCATTTATTATTTATCCTGTGGTTTTTTTGTTGTATATGAAGAGTTTTTTTTTCTTAACAAAAAGATAGAGCAAGAAGGGATTTGTTCTCTTGCTCTTTGAGTAGTTAGGCTGGTTCTTTTGCAAAAAAGTTTGTTTGTCATCGAACAGAAGTATACAGGATAATCAGCACGATATTAGAGAATTCTAGTTCGGTGAAGTTCTCTTTGATCGGTTATTCAAGTTTGGTAATGGTTATACTGATTAATCAGGAAATAGTACGGGTTCAAGTTGGGGAATTTCATCTATTTTTGGTGGAAACGATAGCCGTGTTGCTGCCAGGGATACCTCATCCTCAATGAGTAGGCCATTCAGTGAACCTGTTCAAGCCATGGAGCACTCCTTATCTATGATCCATTTGAAAGAGGTAAGTACTAACTACTAACAGTCATCCACTTTATACTGATTTAGTTTTGAAGGCCTTAATGCTTTGATTGCTTTCCATTTATATTGATCAATGTGTTCGCCGTATCCTACTCAGCCTCCAAGCGTCCTGAAGCCCTCAGAAACTCGTTCGGAGCAGGAGGCAGTTGAAATAGCCGTCACAAAGTTGCTCTTGAGGTCATACTATGACATTGTCAGGAAGAACATTGAGGACTTCGTGCCCAAAGCAATTATGCACTTTCTGGTAATAACCATTTTTCTTTCTTTGTGTTGGGATGCTCATTATAAACATTATGGAACTCTCCATGTCATTAAACACTTTTCTTCAAATTTGGAGCACTACTCTCTATTTTCTAGTTTCAACTCCAAGACTTGTAAACAACTACTTTGCTCAGTTGGTTGTGCATCCGGTTCGAGAACCCAGATGCCACATGATCGGTGATTGGTGGGGCTGGAAATCCATCATTTATTGATTTTTGTTATATGGCTTTAAGATGGGAAATCCGAGACACCGGAGTCACAAGGGTATAAATAAAGTAGAGGTGGGAACAAATGGGTTATATGGTGTCAAGGGTCTTTATAAATTTATATGGCCTCAAGGGTCTTTATAAGTTTATATGGCCTTTAGAGCCCAAGATGTCTTAATGGTGCCGGTAATAATTTTTATTCAATTTATGATGTATCTCCATATTATATATATAGAGATTTTCTGAAGCAATCTTTCTTGATATTTAATTGTAGGTCAATCATACCAAACGAGAGCTGCACAATATTTTCATTAAAAAGCTGTACAGGTGAAGAAGGAAACAGTTTTGCATTTCCCGTTTCATCATGTGGCATATGTTGAATGAAATATGTGTTGATTTTTTATTTTAAAACAGAGACAACCTTTTTGAAGAAATGCTGCAAGAACCTGACGAGATGGCCACAAAAAGGAAACGCACTAGAGACCTGCTTCGAGTTCTGCAACAAGCATTCCGGGTGAGTGATTTCCTGAAAATTTGTAAGGGATAATAATCTCTAACTCAGAATCTTTGGTATCACCAAAAAATCTGTGGTGTTTGAAAACCTTTTAATATCGGAAAATATGTTCGAATCAAAATAAAAAACTATTTTCAAATCAAACCAACTCTAAAAACTTTTTGGATATGGATTTTTCGTTTGGATTCAACCGGGTTTGAGGAGGAAATTCATTTATGATTTTACAAACCCTTTTTTTGTGAAGTATGAGCCTTGTTTAGGAAAGCAACAGACTGTTTCTCAATCACTACGAACAATGACGCCATCTTATATTATGTGTGATCAATCTGAAAATGCTTTTCCTGCAGACTTTGGACGAACTGCCAATGGAAGCTGAGACAGTTGAAAAGGGGTACAGTTTGGGTACAGATCCAACTGGTTTACCAAAAATGCACGGATCGTCATCTTTTTACTCAACGACAACTGACTATACTTCATCATACATGGCTTCTCCTAAGAACGCAAAGTCCCGGAAATCTTCTCATTCAGGGGAACTAAACTCACCATTACATTCGACCCCAGATAACGGGAATTCACGCTATAACAGTATGGGTTCTTATCCGTCTCTTGATATGTAACCATTTGAAACAGCATTCGGACCAATCAGTTGGTATTAAACTTGTTATTATTATTCGTTCGGGTTGCGACTACCCTCTACCGGAGCTCAAAAAATGAAGTCACGATGGTCTTTGTCTCAGACTCTCGAGATAAGATCATAAATACTTATTTTTGTAGAATCTGAATTCATCAGAAAGTTATCATATATCTTTCCTTGATAGTGTTTAGTTTACTGAAAAAAAGCAAACAAGAAAAAAGAAAAAAAGAGAGAATAATGGGATTTTGCAGCTTTTTGGTGTTTCATGGTTATTACTATATCTCTTTGTTGTTTCATTTTTTGTCGAAGAAATCGTTGTTGGCTTGTTCAGATTTGAGCTGGTTTATCTTGCCCCAGGGTAAATGAATATATTCCTATCTGCTGTTTATTTGATTAGAAACTTACATAACTTAAACTGTCTGACTTGTTTCTTTAATGAACTACAGTGAAAAACAGCAACCCTAACTGGTGGGTAGCAGATTCTGATCAGCTAAAAATTTGATTAAGTCGTCCTGTTGGATTTCGTTTTTGTGCTGATGGGGAAGGTCCCTATGTGTTCTGAAGAGTATTTTATTAACATTACCAACATAGGATATATGATTAAGTTTGGGTATTTTTTGTTGTGAGATATGTGATGTTCAACTCGCATGCTAGTTTTCTTATATACAACAGATGATTATATACAATTATTAGGTCCGAAGAATGTTTGGTCTATTATGAAGTCTTATGAGTGAATATGATGTCACCGGTTTTGCTGAGTTAAGACTCGTGAATTCGGCGAAGTTAATCTGGGACCTAGAATTAAGATATTGACAAAGCTGAATTTGTATCCTATAATGTTCCTCCTACAGCCTGAAAGAGCAAAAGGACTCAATTGGAAGTGCCTGGAATTTTGGGAGGGGATGTTTTTAACAATTTTCTGAAAATCGAGGGGTGTTTTTAATTGGGACGAACTGATAACACCAATGGGGTATGTCACTATGTTGTCTGTGTGAATGCCTCTAGTGCTCTGATTCTACTCCATGTTCTGTTTGCAACTTCTCGCATTTCTTCATTGAACTTTCACTCCAAAGTCCAAACTCAACATGATTTGGACGTAGACCTAGTTTGGGTTTCAAGAAATTTTCTATTGGCACTTAAATAACAAGATCTCTTGATAATCCACTTGACTTGTTTGGCATGTTATTACTGAAAATACTCTTTTATCTTAAAATGTTAGAATACTGCGTTTCGGTCAAAATATGTCATTAAAACAATATACTTATGTATAAAGCAAGGAATGAAAAATCGAAATATTTCGGTCGAAACGACCGAAATATTTCGGTTTTTCACTTTCGACCGAAATATTTTGGTTTTTCAAACCAGTGCAACGAAACATCACTTACAGAAGTTTCGTGTATGATTTCGGCGAAAATCACGTGAAATTTCGAGCTATTTTATCCAGGTCTGGAAGAAAACGATGGATCTACAAAAACCCTAACTTAAGAACCCAAAATCATATCATATTTACCTTCATCTCTATCTTCTTCATTTTCTTTTTGTATATATCTCCATTATTTCCTTAAAATCAAGAAACCCTAGAGAGAGAAAGAGAAGAAGATGGACTTGTCGGCTGGGAGTTGTGGGATATGTTATTATTAGGGTTTCTTAAGGTTATTGGTTATCACCCGTATGAATTTGCTTTTGTTAAAGTTAACCCCCTCCTATGACAATAAAATTGCAAATTAGCCCTATTATTTACCCCCACAACAACATTATTATCTTTTGAGTGTTATTTGTAACAAATAATTAAATTTAGGTCCCCAAAAAATTGTTATATTGCAGATTAGCCCTCAAATTAACAGATTTTGTCACAAAGTCTATCATTTTTTTTCATTTTAGGCCCTTGCATCATCTCCTTGTAACAAATGTTTTTTGTAAGTCTTATTTTCAATAAATAATTCAATTGCAACATATTTCGATCGTTTCCGTAAATTGTAAAACTTCCACACTGACCGAAACATTTCCA
>BEHA01000086.1:2105689-2124899 GCA_002897215.1 Eschscholzia californica subsp. californica | reverse complement strand
TCCTTTTTCTATTTCAAATACTTCTTCTTCTAGAGCTTTTCAATTACTACACATGGATGTATGGGGCCCTACTAATGAACCTTCAATTTCTGGTTTCAAATACTATGTCAATGTGATTGATGATTGGAGTAAGTTTTGTTGGGTGTTTCCTCTTACCACTAAGTCTGAGTTTAGACATGTTTTTCTTCAATTCAAGGCAAGAATTGAAAACCATTTTAAGTGTACTATTGATACTATTAGAACAGACAATGGTGGTGAGTTTCTTCATGGTGAACTACAGTTTTTGTTAGCTTCCCATGGTATTCTTCATCAAACCTCCTGTCCCCATACACCTGAACAAAATGGTGTGGCTGAGGTTAAACACAAACATCTTATTAATATTACAAGAACTCTCCTTATTCAAGCTTCTCTACCAACTTCTTTTTGGTGTGAAGCTCTTCTTACAGCTAACTACCTAATAAACAGACTTCCTACCAAGTCTATTTCATTTCTAAGTCCTTTAGAGAAACTATATGGTGTTCCTCCTGATTATTCTACACTTAGAAATTTTGGATGTGCCTGCTATCCATGGCTGAAACCTTATGCTCCTCATAAGTTAGCTCCAAGAAGTGCTCAATGTGTCTTCTTAGGGTACTGTCCAACTCAAAAGGGTTATAAGTGTTGGGATCCTAAAACTAATAGGATGTATACTTCTAGACATGTTGTATTTGATGAAACTCATTATCCTATGGCCAACTCTGCTCAATCTATCTCTAAGTCTAATGACTTGACTATCAATACTATTCCATTACCCACAATTCCTATCTTTAGACATTCTTCTCCTGTTAATTCACCTCAGTCATCAACACCTATTATTCAAACACCCATTACAGAACCTATTACCCAAACAGAACCTACTTCTCCTATTACCCAAACAGAATCTACTTCTCCTATTACTCAAACAGAACCTACTTCTCAAATTCAACCATTACCCACATCTAATATCATATCTCCTAATCCCACAGACCCTTCTTATTCTGTTTCATCCACACCTATTATTCCCTCTCCACCTCCTGAGACAACTCTCAATGCTCATCCAATGGTTACCAGATCAAAAGCTGGTATTTTCAAACCCAAAATACTTCAAGCTAGCAAACATCCTATTCCTCTAGCATTATTATCTACTTCCTTACCACCTACACCTACTTGTTTTACACAAGCTAATAAGGTTCCTCATTGGAAAGAGGCTATGCAAGCTGAGTTTAATGCTCTTCAACAAGCTGGTACATGGACTCTTGTACCTCCAAATGATTCTCAAAATTTGGTAGGTTGTAAGTGGGTTTTCAAGATTAAACAACACTCAGATGGGTCTATTGAGAGATATAAGGCTAGACTTGTAGCCAAAGGGTTTCATCAAAAGGAAGGTGTAGACTTCACTGAAACATTTAGTCCAGTAGCTAAACCAACAACAATTAGAGTGATTCTTTCTCTTGCAGTTCAAAATGATTGGCCAATTAGGCAATTAGATGTTAGTAATGCCTTCCTACATGGTAATCTCAAAGAAGAGGTATATATGGTTCAACCATCTGGTTTTCAAGATCCTATTCATCCTTCTTATGTATGTAAACTTCACAAGTCATTGTATGGTCTTAAACAGGCTCCTAGAGCCTGGTATGAAGCTCTAATGGATGCTTTATTGGGTCTTGGTTTCACTACATCTCAGTCAGACTCTTCTTTGTTTGTCAGCTACTCTCAAGGTATAATCACCATTGTTCTCATTTATGTTGATGATATACTTGTCACTGGTTCATCTCCTGCTGCTTGTAGAACTCTTATTGATCAACTTGGTACTTCATTCTCCATGAAAGATCTTGGAGATTTACATTACTTTCTAGGGTTAGAAGTTAAGAGAAATGCTTCAACTTTAAGTCTTACTCAGACCAAATACACTTTGGACTTGTTGAAGAAAAGTGATATGCTAGGAGCTAAACCATGTAATTCTCCTGCTGCTGTTGGTTCTAGACTTACCTCTAATGATAGTCCTCTACTTTCAGACCCTACATCATATAGGTCTTTAGTAGGAGCTCTACAATATTTAACTTGGACAAGGCCTGATATTTGTTATGCTGTGAGTCAAGTTTGTCAGCATATGCACTCTCCAACTGAACTCCATCTAGCTGCTGTCAAGAGAATCCTAAGATATCTCAAAGGCACTTTACATCATGGATTAAGCTTTAGCAAAGGTTCAACATCTCTATCTGGTTATTCAGATGCTGAGTGGGCTGGGGATCTTTCCACAAGTAAGTCAACTGGTGGCTATATCTTGTATCTTGGTTCCAATCCTGTGGCTTGGTCAGCTAAGAAGCAATCGAGTGTATCTAGGTCCTCCACTGAGGCTGAGTATCGAAGCCTAGCTCAATGTGCTGCTGAGTCTGTCTGGTTATGCACTCTTCTTCATGAACTTCATGTGTTTCTTAAGGAACCACCTATTCTTTGGTGTGACAATATTTCAGCTATCTCTCTTGCCTCTAATCCTATTTTTCACTCCAAAATGAAGCATCTTGCTATTGACTATCATTTTATTCGAGAATTAGTTTCAAATGGTCGTCTCAAAGTTCACTACATCACCTCTCTTGATCAACCTGCTGATGTGTTCACCAAGTCTTTAGCTTCTCCAAGATTTCAAAGTTTAAAAGGCAAGCTGAAAGTTTGTCAATCTCCCTTTCATCTTGAGGGGGGGTAATAGTCAAGAGTGTATGAGTGGTGTAAGGAAGGTGTATAGAAGGTGTAAATGTAATTTGGTCGGGTTGTGTTTAGAGTAGAATAGAGTCGGTTACACTATATCATGACTCCACAACTGATTAACCGACTCTAACAACTTCTCTAACAAACCCTAACAAACTCTATCTCTCTATATAAGTTGTAATCTCTCACTTGATTAATACAAGTCTTTCATTAGTTCTAATACAGTATCTATAACGTTGCTAGAGTGCTTATCTGCTTCAATAAATTAAAAGTAATCCATGAAGACTTACATATTCCGAAAGACTTATTGGAAACTCATCTTGATAAAAGTTAGTACTTCTTTCTCCACTTATAATCTCCAGAAGCAAAACTCCAAAACTGAAAATGTCTGACTTTTCTGAAAATCGACCTTCCATTGCATACTCAGGAGCCATATAACCACTGCGTTAAAATTTTTAAATGAAAAACACATACTGGTTTTGAAACTTGTTTCATAGAGTAATGAGAACAATCAAAATTGAGGAAGAGTAGCCTAATATATTTATATATATACTTACTATGTTCCGACTACCCTGTTAGTGTTTGCTTGGAATTCATCTCCACAAAAAATTCTTGCCATTCCGAAGTCCGAAATTTTAGGAATTAGATCTTCATCTAACAAGATGTTACTCGCTTTAAGATCTCTATGAATGACTTTTAATCTTGAATCTCTGTGAAGATAGAGAATTCCTCGACTTATCTCCTCAATAATTTGATTTCGTTTTCCCCAGTCTAAGATTACTCGTTTCGTTGGATCTGATAAAAGAGCACCATATGTATAGAAACATGTCAAGTAGATCCATAACAGATAGAAGAAAGAGAAGCTCGGAAATATATTGAGTAAGCGTAGAGAAATCCAGATGTAAAAAAAAATCAAACCGAAGAGAAATGCATCCAAGTTTCTATTGGGCAAGTATTCATAGATCAACATCTTCTCTTCTCCTTCACAACAACAACCTAAAAGTCTAACAAGATTCTTGTGTTGGAGTTTAGAGATCACAATGACTTCATTCTTGAACTCTTCTAAACCTTGTCCGGAGCTCTTCGATAGCCTTTTCACCGCTATTTCTTTTCCATCAAATAAAATCCCCTGCAGAAATAATTGAATACGTTACTCGTAATTTTACAATCTGAGTAACATGATGAGTGATTTGAGCAATATCAAAATAATACAATCCAACTACCTTGTAGACGGAACCAAACCCACCATGCCCAAGCTTATTTTCTTCGGAGAAGTTGTTCGTAGCGATACCCAGTGTTTCTATATCAAACATATTGAGGTCTGGGTTTGCACCAATTGCGTTTCGCTCTGATTGATTGCCAATGCCATCGGAATCAACAATTTCGAATAAATGATTCATGCCTTTCTTCCTTTTTCCTATTTTGACAATGAATATTTATGAGATGAACAAACTTAACAAGATTTTGTAGAGATATATATTAGCAATCCTGACCCGGTACCTCTTTCTTTCGAAATCCTTCTCCAAATAAAATATGTGCAGAGAATCAGTATAGGTACTCCTACAGAAACTGTTATTATGATAATTTGCTTCATATGTCTCTTCTTGACTGCATCTAAAAGGAACAATCCAATAATGTATGTGACAACCTAATAGCAAACATTGAGATTAAGAAAATTAGGCCTTACTGAGTTCTGAATATGCAACTCGCAAGTGAATGTCAGCTCCGACCTCAGAGTAGTTAGAGAATTTCTGTACGTCGATTAAATTCCCGTTCCACCACATACATCCGATGTTGTTATCATAGGAGTAAGCTGTGCAAGAGCAGTTTTTCAAACACTTACTTTGGCATTCCTCTGTGGTTTCCGCTATCCAAGAATTGACATAATCGGGAACTTTCATCCACTCCAGTTTCAAGAACCTGTCTGCTTCATTATTAGTTTCATTCATTCTTTCACACTGCAATTCTGTTATCCTCACACACCCACCAGACCAATTTCCTTCACTCCATTCGTTTTCGAATTTTGGCTTGAACCCTGTCAAGCAACTACATATTGGTGAGTTTGATACATCACAGCTTCCGAAAATTCCACAGTAACCATAAACATCACACTCTGAATCCCTTGAAGACCAATTGTCTATCCATTCCTTCTTTACTTCATTCCATGTCTTTTGTGTAAATATACCATTAGAGTCTAAGAAAAATCCATAAAAGTAATTTTTGTACAAATAAGGAAAATTTACATAAGCAGTTCCTTCTTGATTATTTCTTATAACAGCAAAAACGTTATACTTATGACACATTGTTGGTACTCCTATAAAAATTTCATTGTTCCATGGACCACTTTGCCAATACCGTCTATTATCTGAGACACTCTTGATGATTAACTGAGGAATGTTTGAAGGGTCTAACTCCAGAGTGAAGTTTCCAGTTGAAGGATCAAAATCTTTATCTCTCCATGATGTTAAAACTCGTTTCTCACCTGTTTTTAAGTTAAACCCAATCTTCATAGTTGGTATAAATGTGTTTGACGGTTGTTCAAAACTCTCCCATATGATCCTTCCGTTACTAAATTTTTCTCGAAGAACAAGATTACCCGAATCTGATAACTCAGCCATGGTACTGTTAGAAGTAAAGACAGTGACATTTGTTGTCCACAATACGTTTCCTCGTCCATTCAAAACTACAAGATTTCCATCCTCTGCAATCTTAAGAATACCTGTTGAATCGTTTACTGGATTGTTTCTATTAGCAACCCAAATTGTGGTCTGTTCAGAAACTTTAGTGTACCAAATTCCGACATAACGATATGATGAATTACGAGGGCTAAAGAAGCCTAGACTGTAGTTTTCTTCTAAAGAAACTACAGTTTGAGAGTCTGTTACATATTGGATGGATGTAATAGAATTTATTGCATAGCAATGAAGAGTTGTGAAAGAAAGCGTGAAGAAGAGATAAGGAAGAAACATGATTTTTCTTTTACTACCCATAAGAATTGGTTTACAAATTTTCTCACAAAAGACCAAAACAAGTAAGCTAAACAGAAGGAGAAGAGTTTTGCCTGTAGATAAAGTTACCCAGCTACTACTTGATTCAGATATAGAGAGCCTTGATTCAGCTAAAGCACTTCTGTTGCCAACGTGATACTGCCCTTTTTATGAAGGAAATCTAAGTCAAAGTCAAACAAAATAGCAATTAGTTGAAGGAAAAAAAGGCAAAAATATCTCAAAAAATAAGTTCATTTTAAACAGCAACAGCAAATAACTGTCTCCAAGTATCTTCAATCCCAACGAATTGCTCAACATGCTAATTTACTTCTTATACTGTTAAGTTTGTGGTCATCCAACTCAAAACCAATTGGCAATGAGTGGAGAGGACCTATATCTTATATTCTTGGTTGCTAGTTACCCATTCTCCCATGTGGGACTATTCTCACATATACACGCAAGTTTTGCATTTGAAAATGCTCCTTACCTAATCAGTAGATTATACAGCTACTGCGCAACTACAGACTCGAAAACCCCGGCAGCAGATTCTGCAATTTGAACTCCAATGCCAGTGAAAACAGATGCTTTGCCCAGTATTCAACTGCCTTCAATGGTGGTAATAGTTACTTTGTTTATTGAAGGTTGCTTTGGAGTAGGAAGAGTTGCAATTTCACTTGTAAGCATTGAAAGTGTTGTCCAAATAGTTGGTCTGTCAACTGCAAATTCAGACTCGAAAAATGAATGCATCTCAATATTTCAGACTCGAAAAATGATTCCGAAGACAAAAGTCGGATTGATAAATGACTGCATCATGTTTTCATTGCACAATTTCCATGCCTGAAACAAGAAATTCAAGACCATGTACTTGCTTGGATAAGTAAAGATAATGTTGTTAAATGGTCTGTTTGGATGAAGGAAACTAGGAAATAAGAATCCTTAGAAAAATGAACTCCGTTGATTTTCAAATTAAAGGGGCAGCCTCGACGAACCTCCAGTTTTCATATTTTGTTTTTCACATTTTGTTCGTCGTTTATGGACGGGCAAAGAAAGGTAGTCCATCAGATAGCTGCTTCACGATGCTTTATCATCTTGAAATCTTGTTCATAATCTTTTTTCTAATAGCATCTAACATTGCGGTAATAGGAAGAAGCAGTGCCTTTTTTTATCATTGAATTAAAACTTTCAGAAAGTTGAGAAGAGATTACTCCGTTCCTATTTAATATAGAATTTAAGTACAAAAGATTAGTAGAATGAAAATGCGGTTAACAACATAACTTTACGATCTATAACTTCAACAGGTTATATACTTCAAAGTTTATAGAGCTGCTAGAGAGTGAATCATGTCTGTAGCATAGAACTTATTAACTACATTAAATTAAAACGTAACTAGCAACATTAATGTATTTGCGGAAGCACTATCGGGAATGGAAAGTGCAGATGAAAGTAATTGGTGACAAACGTAATTGTGTATGTAACATAAATACCTTTGTCCAGGAAAAAAAATGAGTCTGCCCATGTTTCTCGATTTAGAGATTCGAAAAATCTAGACACATTGGATCCACCCATCTCCACCATATGATTAACTGTTGACTGATACTCACTTATAGGTAATGCCAGGGCCGACTTAAACATTAAATTGTAAAAATACTTGGACCTTCATGCTCCATTGCGTATTCTAACATTGAGGTTGCACCTTGAACGCCATGCACAATAAGAGCGATGAGTTGTCGGAAACACACTCCTGACTCCATTGATAATTCCAGCATGTTTGTCCGATATGAAGGTGTATATTTTTTCAACATCCACAACAAACTTAAGGTTTCGAAAAAATCAATCCCAGTTATCCTCATGTTCCACATCGACTACAGTATACGCAATTGGAAACAAATCTGTAAAGGGCACAAAAGGAATTACTTAATGCAGTGAAAATAATGCAAGAAACATAATATAATACACAACAACATAAACTTTGGTGTTGTAGATAATTAGAATAATATTGAACTAAAAACCGTGAGGGAAATAACATTTTAAAAATAAATATATGTGTCTTCAGACAATAATATAACTTGAGAAAACAAATAAAATTGTTCTCAGAATTCATGTAAATGCATACATACCATTGTTGGCATCCTTTGTAGCGGCAACAAGGATGCAACCATTAAATCTTGTCTTTGCAAAAGTTCCATCAACATAAATAACAGGTCGACTTGCAAATAGATACACGAAGTGACGAAGCCCAATAAAAACTCTAACAAATCTATGACTATTTTCATCAACTTGCAAATCAATTCGACTGATAAGATTGGTACGTACAAATGCATCTAACTAACACTTTAGCTTCGCGTAAGAAACGCCTTCTTTACCAAGTAGTAACTCAAATCAATGTCATAGGCTTAAATATATAAGAATTACAATAACATTAGATTAATTATATGAAGGGGACATTAACTAAATTCACTTAACATATCAAACATATTGTTGTCAACACGGTTTAGGATTCCTTAAACAGATTATAATATGTAATGGTTCAAGTAATGGATACTAACAATAATAGGGATGTCGTCTTTATAAGTAAACATTTATGTTTAAAGATCTTTTGAAGAAAGAATGAATGATGGGAAAATTTAAAGAACAATGTGTGAAATAAATAATGAACACTAACAACAAAAGACTAAAGAGGAAGATGATCATACCTCGGTTTATGATGAGCTATTTCCGGTTAGGGTAGAGAGAGAAAATAAGGAATTGTTGGTGTAGAGAGAGAACGTATGGAGAGAGAGAGATATTCTCAGAAATAGAAAGAGATGGAAATGGGATTATAAAGAAAATATGATTGGATGCCTCCAAAATGCCAATCCAGAGGTGTAATTGGGCTTGATTTGAGGTGTCAGTAAAAAAAAATGGGTTTTTATTATTTTTGGTGGCCTTTATTTCCTTTTAAGCCCCAAAAGGTGAGCTTTTGACCGAAAATTTCAATCATTCTTATCTGGGGCTCTATGCAGCTAGGGGTGGCAATTTGATCCGAACCGGTGGATTTTTACCCGAACCCGTCCCTAATGGAACGGGTTTTACCCCCGTTTATTAAATGGAATGGTAATGGTATGAAGATAAAACCATTTACCGGGTTCGGGGCAGGTTTGGGATTAGGTTGTAAAACCCGCCCCGCCCCGATTAAATGTGTTGTGTATTATATATATATATACAATAGGTTTCTAAAACTTTTTATCTTATATCATCAATTTAACTATTTTATATTTTATATTACGTAATAAGTTGTAGTGTTTATAGTTGATAAAACCGAGTTGCTATAATATTTTGTTTATAATATCTATATTTTTTTTATTAATATAACTTATTTGAAATAAAAATATTGAAAATTTATGTTTAAATCCGACACGCCCCGCACCGTTTCATGTTAAACGGGGCGGGGCGGGTTGGTAATGGTTAAGTCTTTATTGATACATCATGAAGATGTGATGAGCACGATAATTATCTAATTTAAACCATAATGAAAGAGGCCTAGAGCCCGATAATATGAAAGAGGCGTAAAGTCGGACACGTTTATTACAATATTTAATATATATATATATATATATATATATATATATATATATATCCTAAATTACATTGGATAAATCTTGACGGCAAGCTGCTGAAACTTATTTGATTACTCACTTTGGATAGAAGCTATTGCATGTATCATTTTCTCGGATACTTTTCAATTTTGAAGTAGTTTAATGTTTTCTGTCGGTAGATTGAATATTTTTCCTTCACTAGAAAAGCGGGTAATGATCTAGATGTTTAATGTTTTTTTTTTTACTCCATGATAGAAGTAACAAGTAATCTTGTAAGATGAAGAATAAAGCCAGTTGATTTATTCATTCGGTTGAGGTCAGCAAAAGATGCATTTGGTATATGATATTGTTCTTAAATCTCTTGATGGGAGAAAAAAGATGAAGAAAAAGAAAAAAGGGTTACTTCCCAAATGGCCCCAACTTTGTGACCAGCTTCCTTCCTGACCCGCTACTTTAGTAAAAATACCCATATGACCCCCTTTTTCAGTTACCGTCCACTTTCCGTTAACCAGTCATCATTTCTCTCTCTTCCATCTCATTTACCTCTCTCTGCCACTTCACGTTATCGCCAGCTCATCATCTTCTCCGGCGAAGGTCGCCGGCCGGCCAATTTTCCGATCGGCGACCTTCAAACATTAAAATAATAATAATAATAATTAATTTTCTCTCTCCTCTCTCAATTTTTTTGTTTTTTTTTCTTACCTCTCTCTCTCTCTAGAATAGATCTAAAGAGAGAGGTTTGTTCGTGATGGAACACGATCAAACCTCTCTCTCTAGATCTGTTCTAGAGAGAGGGGTAAGAAAAAAAAAAAACAAAAAAGTTTAGAGAGAGAGAGAGAGAGAAAGATGAGAGAGAAAATTTAAAAAAAAAAGTTTTTTTAATGTTTGAAGGTCGCCGGCCAGGAAAATTGGTCGGTCGGCAACTTTCGCCGGAGAAGATGATGAGTTGGCGATAACGTTAGGTGGCAGAGAGAGGTAATGAGATGGAAGAGAGAGAAATGATGACTGGTTAACGGAAAGTTAACGGTAACTGAAAAAGGGGGTCATATGCAGGGGCGGATCCATAGGGGTGCGAGGGGATATGAGTTAGATTTTAGCTATGAGTGTGAGGTCGTGGGATCGAGTCCCTCCATAAGCAATTTAAGTATTTTTTTCTAATAGATATATTTGTATATATTTTTTTTGATTAATGATATATTTGTATATTATTATCAGCATTTTTAAGTATTTTATGTTTGAATTCATTCGATCCGACTATCTTTATTGATATTCAACTAATCAACTTCAAGAACCAAAAACTCGTTTCAAGAGTACCGAGTTGTTCTGTTTTATGACATGTTTGAGTCTATCTAGAAATTTGCCATTTTCGACAAAATTAAGTTGGTGCGTCTTGTTCAATTTTATCCGTCAGCTTTCATTAGTCTTGACACTTTTCCACTTAGTTTTCAGCTTGATAATTACATTTACGGTACGAAGAAGAATGATGATTTTCCAAATTTGGATGAGATTGGAGTTTTTGCTAGAATATTGGTGGAAACTAAGAGAAATAAAACATATCATTTAGTTTATTTGCTTGAGGTAATTTCTAGAAAGGTCAAAATAATATTGAAAATGAGTAGAAAAACACAAAACATTTGAAAATTATTATTCAGGTAAAAAAGAGTGCAAATACTAAAATACCCCTTTTGTCATTTTGTGTAACTAAATTCTTTTATTTTTCTTTAAACTTTAAATCGATATAACTTTTGTTTGAGATGTCGGATTTCTATAAAAATTATATATTTAGAAATGATTTTTCATTAGCTTTCAAACAAGATTGACTTTCAATACTTTTTTTTCAAAAAAAAAAAATCCAGAAAAAAACGGCGTTTTTTTCCTTGACGTTTTTCTGCAAATGTGTTTGCAACAATCTGTTATGCAAACGTGTTTGCAACAATCTGTTATACAAACGTGTATGCAAAAATCTGTTATGCAAACGTGTTTAAAAAAATCTGTTACGCAAACGTGTTTGCAACAATCTGATCTGCAAACATGTGTTTGCATAATATAGATTGCAAACTGAGTTTGACATCTGCGATATTATTAACTGTGTTTGCATTTGAGATATTGCTAACTGAGTTTGCAAATTCGATTTAAACCTACAATCGGGGTTCGCAAGTTCCTGCAAATTAGTTTGCAACCTCTTCATATCACGTTTGTAAAATCACCAAAAGCAATCTCTGCACTATTAAGCTTGTGCATAAGATGACACTTAAACACATACAATCTGAGCAACCATGTCATGAATACAATAGGTCATCACGTATAATCTTTTTATACATAGAAATTGAAACGAGAGTTGCACGAAGACATTATCAACACATGAAAGGAAAAAGATATGAAATTTAAACACTTTGCCCACTGTCCTTGAATAAAAAGTTTTACAAGTTTTCTCTTGGCATCTTTGAATAGAAAACATGAAAAAACCATTTCTCAGACAAATATTTCACCAATTTGTTGACATCTTTGAATGGAAAACATGAAAAAAAAAATGTCAGAAGCTTAATAGTGCAGAAAATTTACTATCCCTATTGATGCTATACCAAACCATAACCCATTAGTTTACGTGTCTACGATATCTTAAGTTTGGAATCGATTTTGTCATTCATCATATAAATTGAACAATGCCCGTTGTTGTCTTTCTAAAGCCCTCTTTATTGCTCTGTCACTCTCGTTCCGTTCAACTAGAAAAGAATATCCATATTTACTTGTCCCACGATAGAACAACCTGAAATTCATGAAAGGCAACAATGATTATGCATATAATTTTTGTCTACTCCTTGTTCTTTTGTTTTATGTTTTCCTGAAATAGGTATCTACCACTAGTAACAAGAAATACAGTATGAGCACAATTACACATGTATTTCTAATATAAAAGAAGAAGCATATAACATATTATATTCTACATACATATTTGCAAAAGCATATATTCTACAAGGAAACTTAACATCTCTAGGGAATAGAAAATGGTCAATTTTTTTATATCACTAACCTACTGCCATCAGTACTATAGAGCATCTTTGTGCACCACATTCCAGCAGCGTTATAGTCAACTCTAGAACCCACGTCGTCATACAGCCAGGCTTTACTTTTCTGTCGACTGCAGTTGAAAAAATGAACTATGAACCTACAAAAGTAGACGACCACTTAGACATGTTTGTTGGAACAACATAATAAGGACGTTCAACGATAGAATTGATACACTTGTCCATTTCCATCTACTTTTCTTAATACAACTCTACTTCATGGTACGGGGTTATGATAAAACTGAATTATTGCCAAATGAAAAGAATTATCACTGAAAAGCGGAAGTGTAGAGTTAGTGTGTTGTTACATGTATGCTCTCTTTACAATAGGGCAATACGGAATAAACAAGTGCTTGATGACCTTCGAAGTTATAGAGCCTATGTCCAGCCAAATTCCAAACCCGTTCATACTTCTAACTTGTTAAATGCATGTAGAGATGAGAAAAGTACGCACAGTTTAACGAAGAATGGTCTTATTTTTTTGTTCTCACCTTTATCAGTTTGTCATCTCCACAGGTAACCAAGCATAGTTGTTTGTCTGGATGACAGAATGCTAAATCATTTACATTGCCAACATGAGCACCTATCTGCAGAAAGATAAAGTAAGTTCCAATTCTAATTAGCTAGTTAGGATAGCACAAAACGGACCTCAATTCCCTGTAGCTGCATTTTATCAAACATCTGTACTGCATTAAAAGTGACATTGTTTTTCTCTCAGTCATTTGATCAAACATCTATACTTCATTAAAAGTGACATTGATCCACATACACAATTCCACTTTACACCATCTTTCACTATCTTACGATAAATTGAAAAAAGATCTTAGAATCAAGGAACATGGCATCATTAAATCTTGATGCAGTAAATTATAGTTCAATAATGTTGGTGATGAAGCAACCTGAAGAAGAAGAAGATTCGAAGAAAAGAAGAAACATCGAAGCAGCATTAAAGAAGAAGAAGAAGATGACACACTATATGATCTGCGCGTGCGAGTTATCATCTACTGTCAAAGCTAAATGTAGTTCCAGAATCTGCACTGTTTTTCTATAATGGTTTTAGGGTTTTCTTTGGGATGGTTAAATTAGAGTTCAATAATGTTCGTGATGAAACAAACCGAAGAAGAAGAAGATTCGAAGAAAAGAAAGAAACATCGAAACAACATCAATGAAGAAGATGATGAAGAAGGAAAAGCCCTAAAAATCACTGAGTAGAGAGAGTAGACTTAAGGTTGTAAGGGTATTTCGGGAACAAAAAAAATAGAAAATGACCTGATTAACAATTATTCATATTATTTAAAACTTAACCTGTTATTAGTTTTAATATTTTGATAATTTATAGTTAATAAAAAAAGATGATGGCTTTTTTGGTTATTATGATAATATTTTCATCCCAAGCAGTCATTTTCCCTATTTGCTTATCACTTTAGCACTAATTTTGCCGGCTGCGCCTGCCTCTAATGAAAGAGTTTTTTTGAAGCTAGTTAAAACGCGTTTAAGAAACAAGATGAGTGATTCTTGGTTGAATGACAGTTTAGTAGTCTTTATTGAAAAGGAATTTTTAGTAAAATTGGGAATGAGTCCATTATCAGAACAATTCAAAACATGAATTCTCGTAGAGGTTAATGTGTTTGTAATTGTTGATGTATTAATATAAGGGTTATTTCCCAAATGGCCCCCAACTTTGAGACCAACTTCCTGCCTGACCCCCTAGATTAGAGAAAATACCCATATCGCCCCCTTTTTCCGTTGCTCTCTCTTCCATCTCATTTTCTCTCTCTGACACATCATTTGACCACGCCACATCATCATCTTCTCCGGCAAGGGTCGCCGGCCGGTCAAATTTCCGGCCAGCGACCTTCAAATTTTTTTTTTAATTCTCTCTCTAAAAACAATTTTTTTTTGTAAAACTCTCTCTCTCTTTCTACAGATCTAGAGAGAGAGCAGATCCAAAAACGGATCTGTTCACAGACCTCCAATGGGTCTGCAAACAGATCCATTAGAGGTCTGCGAACAGACCTTCAATGGATCTACTCTCTCTAGATCTGTAGAGAGAGAGAGTTTTAAAAAAAAAATTTGTAGTTTTTAGAGAGAGGATAAAAAAATAAAAAATTTGAAGGTCGCGGGCCGGAAATTTGGCCAGCCGGCGACCCCTGCGGGAAAAGATGATGATGTGGCGTGGTCAAATGATGTGACAGAGAAGAAAATGAGATGGAGGAGAGAGAGAAACGGAAAGTTAAAGATAACGAAAAAGGGGGTCATATGGGTATTTTCTCTAATCTAGGGGGTCAGACAGCAAGCTGGTCACAAAGTTGAGGGTCATTTGGGAAATAACCCTTAATATAATTAATGAATACAAGTATTTTGTTTGCAAAAAAAAGAATTAGTTATATAACTCCGCACCCCCTAAGTAAAAGTCCTGGATCCCTGATCATATGGGTATTTTTGTTAAAGTAGGGGGACAGACAGGAAGCTGGTCACAAAGTTGGGGGCCATTTGAGAAATAACCCAAGAAAAAATCACATCGACGACGACTACTTATGTCCAAGAATATAGTAAGAAAAATACTAATTAGAGAAAGGGTAATAATGGAAATAGGTGGGAAATTAATTAAGGATTTTATAAAAGTGGAGTCATTTTTGAATTTGAAAGAAACAAGGAGCGAAAAGGCAAGCTGATCACAAACGAGAGAACCAAAAGAAGCTAAAACGTAGACCTTAAACCATTGCCAAAGAGAGCAAAGGGCATTGAAGTTGAGACACTGACTGGCATATTATGCACTATCGAACAACCTAACTGAAGATAAATGTGAAAGGGACAAGTATTAGATAATCTAACAGTCTTTCATCTGACACTCTGATTCATATTTAGGGATTTATATAACATCTTGTTTTTTTTCGAGTTCAAGCAAATCGAGTCGAGGTCAAGTAAAGCAGAGTCTTGAATATAGAGAAGTCATAGTCATGAGCATGCCAGTTTCTTACAGGACCCACTGAATAGTTTCATGAATTATCGATTCCATAAGTATATCAGAGTCAAGGTCATACAGATTTCATCAATCATTCAATTTTACAGCTCCATATTATTAGTTAGACCCCCCCTTCCCCCAGTGGCCGATTGTCTGGTCCCGTTATTAAATGTTGAAGTCGAGATGGATCTACCCTCACCAATAACTCATAATGTCAAGATCATTTCATTCACATATTTTTCTTTTCAGTGGGTTTACCATAATAAGAAAATCTGACATCCATCTATTTTACATTTTCAAGTACACGTCTACTGACATGCTCAAAATGGCCTAGTCGAGAGAAAGCAGAGGCTTGAGACAAGGGTCTCACCATGCGAATTTACTTCTTACATACTCGAAATTATGCATTCGTAACTACGCCTTAATGATGAATCAATTCTCTACTCCTATCTTACTTGTAAGGTCGTAAGTCTTGGCAGTTATTCACACCTAGGGTCAAAAGATTCATGGTTTTGTTCCTGACAAAGACTCCATGCCAAAACGCCTTCAAACTTACTAAGCTTGAGCAAGCACCTATAACCCACAGCGGAAGCTCTCCCAAGCGACGTGGGACTCACATTACTGTACACATATTTGCCCTACAAAGACTCGAAAACTCAAGTTCCAATTTAGTATATGCTTTGCAGGACTACTGAGTGGTGGTAAAAGCTATTTTGCTTAGTCAGAAGACATAGTTGACATGAACTCGAATCAGAAGACATAGTTGGTCTTTATGTAAATGATGGTTGCACCGCTAAATATCACGTTTGAAGAGTCATGATTGACAAGCTCAATGTGTCATTATGGTCTTATATGTCCCAAATCAAAGAAGAACACCTATGCATATGCATCTGGCGTCCTAGGCAAGTACAATAGATACATATGAAATTGTTATTTTATTTATAAACATCAGCGTAATATCTGCACGATATATCCTTGACAGTTGACATAGTTTGTGGACAATTATTTTAAGATATTTCTAATCAAATGAATTGGACAAAAATAACTCACCGGCCTTGAATGGTGGTAACAGTTGCATTGTTTATTGAACATTTTGGTTGGTTCAACTGCGATGAACTTGAATCTGAAGATGCAATTGGTCTCTGTGTAAATGCAGGTTGCTTAGGAGTAGGAAGAGTTGCAAATTCACTTGTAAGCATTGAAAGTATTGTCTTCATAATTGGTCTGTCCACTGCATATTCTTGCACACACAACAACCCCACATGTATGCATCTCAGAATTTGAGGTTCGAAAATTGGTTCCGAGAACAATATCGGATCAATCAATAACTCCGTCTTGTTTTCGTTCCACAATTTCCATGCCTGGTAAGAAAAAGTCAAGATCATGTACTAGCTCGGACAAGTAAGGATAATGCTTTTAAAGTGCTTGAATAAACTGAAAATAATTGAGGAAGACTTACATATGCCGAAAGGCTTAAGGGAAGACCTTCATGATAAAAGCTAGAACTTCTTTTTCCACTTACAATCTCTAAAAGCAAAACCCCAAAACTGAAAACGTCGGATTTTTCAGAAAATCGACCTTCCATTGCATACTCAGGAGCCATATAACCACTGCAATATGATTACTATATGAAAACAAATTCTGGTTCTAAACGATATTTAACAATGTCCTTGTAACTATCAATATATGAAGAGGAAGAGTTAGGTGGTTTTTGCATTCTCTCATTGTTTGACTCTGAATCATCTAGATCAAAAATCAAGCTGAATCAGCCTTTCAGACGAGTCAGACATAATGAGTCAAACAAAAACAAACAATTTGGAAGCTAACATAGAGAAAAAACACAACCACCACCATAGTCACATACAAAATATACTTACTATGTACCTACAATCCTTCTAGTATCTGCTTGGAGTTCATCTCCACCAAAAATTCTTGCCATTCCAAAATCTGAAATTTTAGGAATCAAGCCTTCATCTAACAAGATATTACTTGGCTTTAAATCTCTGTGAATGACTTTTAATCTTGAATCTCTATGGAGATAAAGAATCCCTCGACTTATCCCCTCCATAATTTCATATCGTAACCTCCAATCTAAGATTGCTTGTTTGGTTGGATCTGATCAAGAAGCATTGATCCCATAAAAATATAAAATACAAGTATCAAAGATTGGAAAGAATTCAATAAGTTGGACGGAAAAAATCTTACCAAAGAGAAGTGCATCCAAGCTTTTATTGGGCAAGTATTCATATATCAACATCTTTTCTTCCCCTTCAGAACAACAACCTAAAAGTCTAACCAAGTTTCTGTGTTGGAGCTTTGAGATCACTATAACTTCATTCTTGAATTCCTTTAAGCCTTGTCCTGAGCTTTTAGAAAGCCTTTTCACTGCTATTTCTTTTCCGTCAAACAAAGTTCCCTAACAAGATATTGGAATACGTTAACCGTAATTTTTGCAATTTGAATAACATGAAGAGTGATGTAATAAGTAAAAGTAATATGCTTAACTACCTTATAGACTGAACCAAAACCACCATGTCCAAGCTTATTTTTGCTGTTAAAGTTGTTTGTAGCGGTAACCAGCGTATCAATATCAAATATCCTAAATTCTTGGTTTGCACCATCAGTATCGAATAACTGAAGTTTTTTTCCTTTTTTTGTTTTTCCTGTTTCAAAATTAGTATATATTAAACCAACTTTACTAGATAAGTTGTCTTAGCTCATAGAGATATAAGTAAATTCTAAAAAATCACCTCTTTGTTTTGACATACACCTCAAACTAAAATACGTGCCGAGAATCAGTATAACCATTCCTGTAGAGACTGAAATTACGATAACTTTCTTTAAATCTCTCTTCGTATCTGCAATTGGTACATAATATCAGTCAATAATGGTAGAGGTGAAGAATTTTAAGTTTGTAGACATCCATCTCCCTCCCCTGCGGAGTTCTTTGAGCCTAACACCTGTCGTTTTTGAGTGGCATGCATGTGTAGGTATCATACCTATCATGTTAAGTTTGTGGACATCAAACTCAAAAACCAATTGGTATAAGTGGACTGTGGAGAGGACCCTTTTTGCTTACTGTCGTACCATTTTCCATGTGGGACTATTTTCACAAAGAAATGAAGGCCTTACCGAGATCTGAATACGGAATGCGCAAGTAAAGATCAGCTCCTGCCTGAGAGAAGTTAGAGAACTTCTGTACGTCGATCAATTTTCCAGTCCACCACATACACCCAATTTCACTCTCATAAGAGTAAGCTATGCAAGAACAGTTGTTTAAACACTTCATTTGGCAATCCTCTGTGTTATCAGCTACCAAAGAATTGACAAAATCAGGAACTTTCATCTTCTCCAGTTTCAAGAAGTCATCTGCTGCTTCATTAGAACTTTTAGTTTCATTCTTTCTCTCACACAGCAATTCTGTTTTCCTCACACACCCACCAGACCAATTCCCTTTCTTCCATTCAGTATCAAATTTTGGTTTGAACCCTCTCAAACAACTACATATTGGTGAACTCAATGCATCACAGCTTCCAAAAGGTCCACACTTACCATAAATGTCGCACTCGGAGAGTCTTGAATACCAATTGTCGACCCATTCTTGGGTCGTTGCATGCGCATATTTTTGTGCAAGTTTTCCATCAGATTCTAAAAACAATCTTATTAATATGGGTGAATTTTCATCACCTACAGTTATATATGTAGTTCCTTCTTCATCGTCTTTAATAATATTAAATCTGCTCTCAGAGAGGCTATGCATTTGCGGTACGCCTATAAAATTTTGATTGTTCCATGGACCACTTCGCCAATATAGTCGATTATCTGAGACTTTCTTAATAATTAACTGAGGAAGGTTTGAAGGGTCTAATTCAAGTATGAAGTTTCCACTTGAAG
>BEHA01000086.1:2084740-2104504 GCA_002897215.1 Eschscholzia californica subsp. californica | reverse complement strand
ATGGAAGAAGCAAGTACTTCCCATCATGAAGTCACAAGACCTCTTCCATTTCATTTCTAATGATGCCACACCACCACCACCTCTTCTCCTAGACGATGCTACAAATCAGCATAGTCCAAATCCGGCATTTTACCATTGGCATCGAGTAGACCAGACTTTGATAAGCTGGTTAAACACCACCACCTTATCACCGTCAGTTCTCTCCCAAACACCGGTGTTTTCAACAGCCAAAGCTCTCTTTTCTCACATTGAGTCTACCTTCTCAGCGCAAAATACGGCACGCAAGTCTCAACTATTACTCCACCTTCAGACTATCCAGAAGCACACCATGCCGATGACCGAATATGTGTGTAAGATCAAAGAAATCTCAGATGCTATTGCTGCTTCCAACGCAGCAGTCCCAGACACTGAACTTGTCCTCCATACTCTAAGAGGACTAGGCTCAGACTACACCTCATTTGTGACTGCCATTGAGACTAGGGAAAACCTCCCAACATTTGCTCAATTGTTGCCTTTATTATTTTATCATGAGATGAGGTTATCCCAACAACAATCTCAATCTTCTTTGGTTCAACCATCGGCTTTGGTGACAAAAATCCAGCAGTATCCAACTCCTACTCGTGAAGGAAATCAACCACGGTCTTCTAGTTCTAGTTTCTCTCGCCCTGGATTTCGTGGTGGAAGGAACGGTCGTGGTCGTGGTCGTGCTAGATCTACTTCAAACCCAAATTTTTCTGGTTCCTTTGGTAATCAATCTCAAAAATCAATACTTGGCTCTCCCTTCGTCTCAAACGGATCTGTTTCTGCCAAATTTGTGGGCGGGCAGGGCATACTGCCCTATATTGTTATCAACGACAAAATCAAAATTATCAACCTAGTGATGTTCCCAAAAAATTTTCTGCATATCAAAATAATCCCTATTATGATCCAAGTGTCTATGCAGATTCAGGAGCCTCAAATCACATGGTTAGTGATGCATCAATGATGACTAACTTACATCCTTATTATGGACCAGATCAAGTGGCTGTAGGAAATGGTTCTCTCTTACCCATCCAAAATACTGGTAAACTCACTCTAAAGTCACCAACTTCTTCCCTAACTCTCAAAAATGTCTTTCATGTTCCCTCCATCACCAAAAACCTACTTTCAGTCTCACAATTAACTTCTGATAATGATTGTTTTGTAGTGTTTGACCGTGATCTGTTTTTTGTACAGGATCGGCTAACGGGGAAGCGGGTCCTTCACGGTCGTAAGAGAGGAGGCCTATATCAATGCTCGGCAAATGCACTTCGTTCTCTTCCCAAGTCTTTAAATAACCTACACTTTAATTTTATAGGAACTAAGTTTTCCTCTAATGTATGGCATATGCGCCTCGGACACCCAAATAATCGCATTTTCTCTCGTATTATTAATAATAATAAAGTTTCCACCACCTCTACTAACTTGTCCTCTCTTTGTCAAAGTTGTGTACTCTCTAAACATCACCGTCTCCCTTACTCCCCTTCGACTCATCGGGCAACTACACCTTTATTCAAACTTCATTGTGACTTATGGGGTCCATCACCTACTACCTCTCGTAAAGGTTTTCGTTATTTCTTTATTATTGTAGATGATTACACACGTTTCACATGGCTTTTCTTTCTCCATGAAAAATCTCAAGTGCCCGGTATATTTAAAACTTTTCGCTCTATTGTTGAAAATCGATTTTCTTCAAAAATTTGTATTTTGCATAGTGACGGTGGTGGAGAAATTATTTCCAACTCTTTTAAAAGTTATTTAAATGAATGTGGCATTACTCAACAATTTTCATGCCCACATACACCACAACAAAATGGAATAGCCGAAAGAAAAATACGACATGTCGTTGAAATGGGCATAGCCCTCCTTCATCAAAGCCACCTTCCTAAAACTTTTTGGCCAGAAGCATTTGGCACCGCCTATTTTCTAATCAATAGACTACCTACAATGGTTTTAAAGAATGTTTGCCCTTTCTTTCTTTTATTTAATCATCAACCTGACTACCATTTTCTTCGTGTGAAGCACGAAAAAATAAACTGCAAAATGATCAGAGATTGGCAAATATTGTTTGACAAAAGGTGTAATATGGTGAATGGATCCTTTCTGTTAGGTTTGTGGTGATCCAACTCAAACTAATTGGCAGAGAGTGTCAACAGTCGGTAACCCGAGTGGTTCCAAGGTGTTGACATAAACTCCAGAACCCCCTAGAGGTCTCAGGTTCGAATCTCAGAGAAAGTGGAATTTTTGGTTTTGAATTGAGATTATTAGGGTATAAATAATGTAGTTGGGCTTTAGGCCATAGTTTAGTTGGGCTTTAGGCCCGGTCTTTTAAGAGTTTGAATAGGCGGTTACCGAGCTTATCACATCTTTGATGTATCGTTGATCGTAGTCAATTTCCAAAAAAAAAAATTTGACAATGAGTGGAGAGGACGTAGATATTAATTTTATTGGTTGCTAGGTAGCCCTTCTCCCATGTGGGACTATTCTCACACGCCCCCTCACGTGTGGTGTGGTTAGCCTAATACGTTTTTTTTCGGGTGGCATGGAGCACATGTGGCCATGAGTGGAGAGCACTTAGATATTATATTATTGGTTGCTAGATAGTCCTTTCTCCCATGTGGGACTATTCTCACACTTTCATAGTATCTGACTTCTAAAACCTGAAGAAAGTATCCAAAGTGGATGGCGTTGGAAATGGTCAATCGATAACCAGGCGGAAGTATCTCCATATGATTTCAGTAAAGTTGTAGGAGATGAGCAACTGTGAGGCTTTTTCTTCAGCTGATCTGCATAAAAGGTGCTCTCTTTATCTTCAATTTGTTCCTACTTGATTATGTTTATGTTTTTTTTTGTTGAAATGTATTCATTTAATAAAAAGACTAAGAGTCATTACATGGAATTAAAATATTATTACAGTACATTTTAACTAGAAAGTGTGGTAAGTTATTCCAAGTCTTGGATCTGTTCTTTTTCCTTGTCCATTTTGCTAGCGAGCCTGCTTGAGTGTTGAGTTTCCTGTTGGTGTATTGAAATTGAACCGCTTCAAATCTGCTTTTCATATTATGTATTTTCTGGATGTGGAATTTGGATTGCCATTGTATTTCATGTTCATTGTTTAGGATATTTTTTATTACATTTATATTATCACTTTCCAGTATTATATTCCGTAAGTTTTGAGATTCCGCCCATATGAGGTCATTAAGAATTGTTATCGCTTCACTTTCTTCACTGTTTCTACATCTAGTGATAGATATGTGTGCTGCTATAAATTTCGATTCTGGGTTGTGAACAATAAAGCTGATTCCAGCGATAGACTGATCGTTCGTAAACGAAGCATCAACGTTTATTTGCAGGAAGGACTGTTTTGGAGGTTGCCACTGTTCTAGGGTTTTTTTGGTTAATTCGTTCTGATTTGTTTTGAGTTTCAGGAAAGGTTAATACCATTTTTATTACCTTATCTAAGTTGTTGATTTCATGTTGGAAACATTGATCACAACGATTTTCCAAATGATCCACAAAATAGTAGCGTAGTGTATATTGTTTGCCGCTTTGTTCTGATGTGGCGAATTCTGCCAGGAGAAAATCCGTTCCGCCACAGAAGAGATGTTTTCAGCTATAATATTAAAATAGAACTAGATGTTTTTTTGCCAAAGGGCAATAAAGCAAAGCATGTTCTATAGATTCAATTGCTTTACGGTTTGTGCAGTTCACATTGTTATTGGCGTCTTAGAGCCCTTGGAATCACAAGAAATAAGTGTTGGACTAATGCGGATTTCACAGCAAACAATAGAGGAGGAAACCATCAATTAATTGAGAAAACCAAAATTTTAAATCATTGAAATTTTAAAAATCAGATGATAGGAGAATGTGGTCAAGAACTTTCGAGTCATTTAGATAGGAGTTATTTCCCAAATGGTCCCCTAATTTATGACCACCTTCTTACCTAGTTCCATAGTTAACCACCTTCCTACCTAGTTCCATAGTTTATCAAAAATATTTAGATGATCTCCTTTTCTACTTTTTCGTATATAACCCGTTAACGTAAACATCTTTATTCACATTTTGTCCTTTTGTGTTGTATTCAATGTTAGCTGGCATTTCTATTTCCAAGTTCTTGAATAAATCAATCATCATCATCAAAATCTTTACTTTACCTTCTCCATCTCCACTTTATTACATGAGGTCTTCCTCCTTGATCACCATTACCACCCATGACAAGCTTGGAATCTGGCAGGAAGCTGGCTATAGACTAGGGGGCGATTTTTAGATAGTCACTTGTCAAGAAAGACTAAATATTGAGAGAGAGAACAAGAGTTGTGCTTTAGCACAAGATTTTTTTGACTAGTTTCATGAATTATCAATAGAGAGAACAAAAGTTTTTTTTGTTAAGGAAGAGAACAAGAGTTGTGCTTTACAGATATTTTTGACTAGTTTCATGAATTATCAATTCCATGAGTATAGCCGAGTCAATGTAGTCTTGAAGTTGAGATGGAACTATCCCCATTAATACTCATTATAATGTGGGGAAAACTAAATGGTGATGTCAAGCTCATTCCATTTTGGATCCTCCTAACATGTGCCCTAAACCTAAAGGCACATGTCAAACCATAGATTCTTTCTGCTCTTATCTTCTTTTTTTTTTGTTGAAAGCTTTCTGCTCTTACCTAGTCCGTCTTGAATCTTGGTAACAGACTTCAGTGATTTCAATGTTTCTTGGTTAAAAAAGAAAATGTCTCACTACTTTTGCAAATTCTAACCTGAATGCCAAAGCTAGAGTCACTCGGTAGTCCCCCTTCATGTTGGACTAAAATTACAAAGTCTAGATTATGCCTAAAACACTAGCTCCTATACCGTGTTAGAGACCATTAACCAAAAATCTCCTCGAAAACCGGCTTGCAAGGAAAGAATTGTGCAACTTATCTACTTCGTAAATTCTAAGCAGCATATTGTGATAAGAAAGAAATTGTTATATGGTGGGGTCAACTAGAATGCAACTTGCCATTAATTGCCAAGACCAAAATTCAAAGGCTATGAGCCTAGGCTTTGAAATTCACATGCAGAAAACGGATGGAAGAAGAAAATCAATCCATTCCCTGGATTTGAGGAAGAATTTTTTCTCCCATGCATTAAATAATGAAGACTTTTGTTGCCTAAGCATTTAATGTGTTGTTTTTGATTTCACGGGTAAGAAGGCTATAAATAGCCAGAACCATTCTCAACATTCGCATCCCATTCTTTGAAGCTCTCTGTAAGTGAGAGGTAAAAGAAAGAGTGTGAGATCAAGAGAGTTGTAAGTGTGAGAGGGTGAGAGTTGTAGTGAGATTTGTAACCGGGGAGTACACTAGACTTTGTGTACGGTATCTCGGGTAAGTTGTAACTTCATATTCATAGTGGATTTGTTTGGTGCGGCTGAAAGATGACGTAGGACTTGCTCCGAACCTCTATAAATCTTGTGTGTCATTATTCTTTATTTGCTTCGTGGTTATGTTCGATTTATTCACTATTTCATCCAAGATCCTGGTTTTCTGCATTAGAGAAAAACTCTAAGTAGACTGATCACCTATAAAGAGTGGTTATTTTTCTCAACAACTGGTATCAGAGCTTCCGGGTTAGGAATTGCTGAATTTCTGTTGTCGGTGGACGGAGTTACTATTCACGTGAATAGTGTTTTTGACGTGAATAGTGTTTTCCGACGTGAATAGTGTTTTCGCCGTGAATAGTGTTTATATCAGTGTTGGAGCTATGGATGATAAATCAGATAACGTTGCAAGGGTTCGGGTTTTCAACGGTAAAAATTTCTCATATTGGAAATTACAGATGGAGGACTATTTATATGAGAGAGATCTTCATGCTCCATTACATGGAGTGGATAAGAAGGGTAAACTCGATGATGAAGAATGGGCTATTCTTGACCGCAAGTGTGTTGGCGTGATCCGTAGGTGTCTTACGGAGGAAGTTTACAACAATGTCGAAGAAATATCTACAACAAAGGACTTAATGGACACTTTGGAGAGACTCTATCAGAAGTCGTCAGCCTCAGGTAAAATTATGTTGTGTGAACAATTATTTAATTTAAAAATGAATGAAGGCGAGACAGTATCTGCTCACCTTGAAAAGTTTAAATCAATTATCTCCCAACTTTCTAAGGTTGACATTACATTTTCGGATGAGGTTAAAGCATTAAGGTTGTTATCATCATTACTGTCGAGTTGGGATACGGCTGTGACGTCTATAAGCAACTCGGCGGGCAGTGAAAAATTAATGCTAGAAAATGTAACGGCTATGATACTCTGTGAAGAAGAGAGGAGACTAGAACGAGGCTACACCGCTTCTAGCTCTTCTTCAGGATCCGTCTTAAGCATGCAATATGAAAGAGGCAGGAATTTTAATAAAAATTCAGATAAATCTAAAGGTAAATTTAGAGGTAAATCTAGGGGGAGATCAAAATCTAGACCTAGAGGTGTGTGTTGGACATGTAATAAAGAAGGGCACATGAAGAAAGACTGTCCAGAAATAAAGGGTGCTAACAATACGGGAAACAGGGGTGATCAAGAGGTCCATGTAGTTGCAGCTGGAGAGGACGATGCAGTCTTCATTGTTAATGACAACAATGTGATCACCGAGAGTTTCCTATTACTCTCCGAGGACGGTATGAACGAGTCTTGGATAGTAGACTCAGGAGCTTCTTTCCATGCTACAGGAAATAAGGGGATCATGACCTCTTACAAGAAGGGAAACTTTGGCCAAGTCTTCCTTGGTGATGGTGAAGCATGTGATATCATCGGTGTAGGTGATGTGAACGTGAAAGTCAATGGTTCGACGTGGAAGCTGAAAGATGTGCGACATGTTCCAAATCTGACAAGGAACTTGGTTTCTGTAGGCCAAGTTTGTGACGACGACTGTGAGGTTCACTTTTCTAAGACAAATTGGAAAGTGACCAAAGGAGCTATGGTATTAGCTCGAGGACTTCGAAATGGTACTCTCTACCGAGCTTCAGAAAGACCTACTCTAGCAGTGGCTAGCAGTGTTGAAGATGTCAAATTATGGCACAAAAGGTTGGGACATATGAGTGAGAAGAACATGAAGATTCTGCATTCGGCGGGTCATTTGCCAGAGGTAAAATCTGTAAAAATGGGCTTTTGTGAAGAATGTGTTCTGGGAAAGCAAAAGCGGGTGAGTTTCAACAGAGGCGGCAGAAGCTTAAGAAAAGAAAAGTTGGACTTGGTTCATACAGATGTATGGGGACCAGCTGATGTCTCTTCTCATGGTGGTGCTCAATACTTTGTTACCTTCATCGATGACCACTCGAGAAAGGTATGGATTTATTTTCTGAAACATAAATCTGACGTGTTTGATGCATTTCAGAAATGGAAGGCATTGGTTGAAACAGAAACTGGTCTGAAGCTAAAATGTATAAGGTCAGATAATGGTGGTGAGTATGATAAGAAGGAATTCTTACAGCACTGTGCTACTAATGAGATACGTATGGAGAGGACGCTCCCAGGGACACCACAGGAGAATGGAGTAGCTGAGCGTATGAATTGGACGCTAAATGCACGAGCAAGGTGCATGAGACTGCAATGCGGGTTGCCTGAAGCTTTTTGGGCACAAGCTTTAGAAACAGCTGCTTACTTAATCAATCGGACACCCAGCAGTCCATTAGATATGAGGATTCCAGAAGAGGTTTGGACTGACAAGAAGGCAAACCTCTATTATCTGAAAGTTTTCGGATGTGTTGCTTATGTTCATCTTAATCCTACAGAAAGGAAAAAGATAGGGCCACAGGCAAAGAAGTGCATTTTCATTGGTTATGGAGGTGATGCATTTGGATATAAATTGTGGGACTATGAAAGTCACAAGGCAATCCGGAGCAGGGATGTAACCTTCAATGAAGATGTATTATACAAGGACAAGGATGCAACACAGGTCATAGGTGAAGGATCAATTACTCAAGTCGACAAAGAAAAATATGTTGACATGGGTGATACTACAGGGATGACAAGTAGAGTGGTGGAAGAAGCAGAGACTCCAGGTGATAAGGAATCTCAGATGCAACAGGGAGACACTCCACAAGCAGTGGGAGTTTCTCCGCCAGCTCCACTGGACCAGTCAGGTATTCAGACCGAGACATCTACGGTGTTCGTCCCAAGGAGATCATCACGTGTACCAAAGCCGAATCCAAAATATGCTAATGTGATGGATCATTTGTTACTGACAGATGATGGTGAGCCAGAACATTTTGATGAAGCACTACAAGATGAGGACTCAAGCAAGTGGGAGTTTGCCATGAAAGACGAGATGGATTCACTTGTGCAGAATGACACATGGGTGTTAGCAAAATTACCAAGAGGTAAGAAGGCATTGGAGAACAAGTGGGTTTATCGGAGAAAGTCTGAAGCAAATGGTGACATTCGCTACAAAGCGAGATTAGTAGTAAAGGGGTTTCAGCAGAAACCAGGTATCGACTACAATGAAATATTCTCCCCAGTTGTGAAGATGACAACAATCAGAGTGGTACTCGGTCTAGTGGCTTCAGAAAATCTCTTCCTTGAACAACTAGATGTAAAGACAGCATTTCTTCATGGAGATCTTGATGAAGAAATTTACATGAAGCAGCCAGCTGGATTCGTTGAAGAAGGAAAGGAGGAGATGGTATGCAAGCTTCAAAAGAGCTTGTATGGTTTAAAACAGGCCCCGAGGCAATGGTACAAGAAGTTCGATAACTTCATGCTCAGGAACAACTACTCAAGATGTAACGCAGATCATTGTTGCTATGTTCGAAGGTTTGATTCTGGTTACATCATTTTGTTACTATATGTTGATAATATGTTAGTGGTTGGAACATCTCTACAGGAAATCAAGAACTTGAAGGGTCAGTTGGCAGGTGAATTTGCCATGAAAGATCTTGATGAAGCTCGACAAATTCTTGGCATGAGAATCAGCAGGGACAAGTCTAAGGGTGCACTTATGCTTAGTCAAGCTGAATATATTGAACGGATTCTGAAAAGGTTCAATATGGAGGGTGCCAAACCAGTCGGTATGCCACTTGGAAGTCATTTCAAGCTTTCCAAGTTGCAGAGTCCTGTGACAGATGTGGAAAAAGAATTTATGGCAGGTGTGCCATATGCATCAGCCATTGGGAGTCTTATGTACGCTATGGTGTGCACAAGACCAGATATTGCCCATGCAGTGGGAGTAGTGAGCAGGTATTCTAGCAATCCTGGTAAGCAACACTGGGAAGCGGTGAAATGGATTATCAGGTACTTGAGAGGGTCCACAAATGTACCTTTATGCTATGGACGGGGAAATTCTGTTTTAAATGGATATGTAGATGCAGACTTCGCTGGTGACCTTAATAAAAGGCGAAGTACGACAGGGTATGTTTATACCTTAGGATCGACTGCAGTGAGTTGGAACTCACGGTTACAGAAGCTGGTGACATTGTCAACAACTGAAGCAGAGTATGTAGTAGTGACAGAAGCAAGCAAGGAGATGATATGGTTGAAAGGTTTATTAGCAGAGTTGGGGCACGAGAAGAAGAATAGTATTTTGTACAGTGATAGTCAGAGTGCTATTCATCTTGCCAAGAACTCAACCTATCATGCAAGGACAAAGCATATAGATATTCGTTACCATTTCATTCGGTCGCTTCTGGAAGATGGTGAGCTACTACTGGAAAAGATTCTTGGTTCGAAGAATCCAGCAGACATGTTTACCAAGGGGGTCACAATTGAGAAGCTGAAGCTCTGCAAGGCTTCAGTAGGTCTCTCGGTCTGAGAGAGCCGGATAGCCGCATCAAGAAGGTTATGTTAGCACCAATCCAGGTTGAAAGATGAAGATGAATATTCTATAACTCCAAGTCACAGGTTTATTTGACCCCAAGTGGGAGATTGTTATATGGTGGGGTCAACTAGAATGCAACTTGCCATTAATTGCCAAGACCAAAATTCAAAGGCTATGAGCCTAGGCTTTGAAATTCACATGCAGAAAACGGATGGAAGAAGAAAATCAATCCATTCCCTGGATTTGAGGAAGAATTTTTTCTCCCATGCATTAAATAATGAAGACTTTTGTTGCCTAAGTATTTAATGTGTTGTTTTTTATTTCACGGGTAAGAAGGCTATAAATAGCCAGAACCATTCTCAACATTCGCATCCCATTCTTTGAAGTTCTCTGTAAGTGAGAGGTAAAAGAAAGAGTGTGAGATCAAGAGAGTTGTAAGTGTGAGAGGGTGAGAGTTGTAGTGAGATTTGTAACCGGGGAGTACACTAGACTTTGTGTACGGTAACTCGGGTAAGTTGTAATTTCATATTCATAGTGGATTTGTTTGGTGCGGTTGAAAGAGGACGTAGGACTTGCTCCGAACCTCTATAAATCTTGTGTGTCATTATTCTTTATATGCTTCGTGGTTATGTTCGATTTATTCACCATTTCATCCAAGATCCTGGTTTTCCGCATTAGAGAAAAACTCTAAGTAGACTGATCACCTATAAGGAGTGGCTATTTTTCTCAACAGAAATAACTCTGAAGATGCAGGGTACATTCCTTAATGGATAAGCACTCCGAAAATCCTGAAGCCAAACTCAATCTCTGATATTAGATCACAGAAACCTTGCCATTCAGTAAACAAGATAGCATGTACGATTATGAGGATCCCAGTTTTTATGCTATTGCAGTTTTAATCTTTAGGTCATGAGCCAAAAATCACATTCAAAGACCTATTTGGGACCAACTCAATACATGTATATCATAATAAAAAGCGAACACCCCATCTGGATTACGAATTTAGTTAACAAGTTCACGTGTGCAAATGCTTGTCTTAGTTATGTGCAACTGAATATATAGAAAACAACAACTTGATGATATATTAATGACAACAATTATAACTTATGCAACACATATCCCATACAGTTGACATGGTTTATAGAAAATTGTATGTTAATTTTCGGACTCTTACAAAATGAAAAAAAATAAACACATAATTCAACGACCATCCATGGTGGTAATAGTTGCATCATCAATTGAAGATTTTATCTGCTGAGATGAACTTACAGTTGGTATCTGTGTAAATGCAGATTGCTTCGGAGTAGGAAGAGTTGTAATTTCACCTGTAAGCATTGAAAGAGTTGTCATCACGGTTTGTCTGTCCAATGCATATTCTTGCACACACAACAACCCCACTTGTAAGCATCTCAACATGTCAGGCTTGAAAACTGATTCAGACAACAATATTGGATCGATCAACAACTCCATCTTGTTTTCGTTCCATACTTTCCACGCCTGAAACAAAATATCCAAAGCTCATGTACTTTCTCAGACCAATATGTATAACGTTGCTAGAGTGCTTATCTGCTTGAATAAATTAAAAGTAATCCATGAAGACTTACATTTTCCGAAAGACTTATTCGAAGCTCATCTTGATTAAATTTAGCATGCCAATATTTTCGTACAATTTTTCCATCAGAGTCTAAAAACAATCTTACTAATATGGGTGAAGTTTCATCACCTAGAGTTATATATGTAGTTCCTTCTTCATCGTCTTTAATAATATTAAATCCGTACACAAAGGCGCTACTCGTTTGCGGTACAACTATAAAATTTTGATTGTTCCATGGACCACTTCGCAAGTATAGTCGATTATCTGAGACTTTGTTAATAACTAACTGAGGAAAGTTTCAAGGGTCTAACTCAAGTATGAAGTTTCCAGTTGAAGGATCTGAATTTGTATCTCTCCATGATGTTAAGACTTTTTCCTCACCTGTTTTCATGTTAATACCAATCTTCATAGTTGGCAAGAATGTGTTCGAGGGGTGTTCGAAACTCTGCCATATGACCCTGCTTCCATTACTAAATGATTCTCGGAGAACAAGATTACCCGAATCCAACAACTCAGCCATGGTACTATTAGAGGTGGAGACACTAACATTTGTAGTCCATAAAACAACAAGATTTCCATCTTCTGCAATCTTTAGAACACCCGAAGAATCGTTGTTTATTGGTTTGTTTCGGTTAGCAACCCAAACTGTGGTCTTTCCAGGAATAATGTTGTACCAAATACGGACATAACGATTTGTAGAACTACCCAGGCTTGTTATTGTATTTGCTTGTTTCAAACTATTTCTTGTAGAACTCTATGTCCAGGATTGCTTTATCTCACCTTCTCTGTAATCAATCAAAGAAGCAAACAAAAGGAGTTCAACTCTTTAAGTCATGTTCACAATAAGGAATGAAATTTTCCAAAAATTTCATCGAAATTTCGCGAAACATTTCCTAAATTTAGATTGGTGGCACGAAATAGGCAATTGGTAAGGGGATCTAGTAATTGTTGTTGGGGAGCTGTAGTACAAAATTGATTTTTTGTATTACAGCTCCCCATACCAATTTGGTATTAGAAACTACTTTTTTGAATTTTAAGCTAAATATTGAAATATGGAGGGATTAGAAAACAATTACAGAATTTTTAAATTTGAAAATTTTAATTATAAATTTTTCTTTTCTTTTCAATTCTTTCTAAACCCTAAATATATTTTTCAATTTTTTTGATGATGGTTTTTTGTTTATGATTTAAGATTTCAAGTTTAAAACGATAATGTTTCATTTTATAAATGTCATGGCCTTGAAAATTGGATATTATATGTATTGCAATAGAGTTTTATATTAATTTTTGCTCTAATTCAAATTATATATACTGATAATTTGTTGGAAATTTTCGTCAAAAAATTTCCCCCAAGTGGAGGGAAATACGGTAAACAAACGTGAAAACAGTAAGTTTTCCCTAGGGAACTGCATATACATGATTTTTCCTTCAACAAATTTCCCGCTGCTGAGGGAAATTAAGAAAAAAATGTGAAAACAGTAAATTTTCTCCAGGGAACCACATATACAGTTCAACAAAAAAAAAAAACACATATATATGTCATTTTCTTAAATAAATTTTCCTTCAATCGAGTGAAATTAGGCTAAAAAGGGGGAAAACGAGGCACATTAGGAAAGTTGCAAGCACTATAATTTGTCATTTAATAGAACCTTAAAAAATTAAAAAACTAGGCACACTAGTAAAGTTTCTTCCCATTTCTGAAATTTGGTGAATAGTGTGATTACATTAGAGATATAACATATCAATTCTCTTCACAAAATAGTCACAAACAGATTCACCAAAATATACTATTGTCAATTTTACTCATAATCTTCATCTTCATTGCTTGAATCGCTCCATCGCTTGAATCACTCCATCGCTTGAGTCACCCTCATCTTCTTTGTTTGAGACTTGATTTCTTCTTTCAGCAGATTGTTGGTAATAAAATTGCCATCAAAACTCTAGATATAGTTTTCGAGCTAGCACAACAATATTAAGCATAGATTAGAGAAATTCCCAATGCTATTCAATTTGTAATAAAATTACCATCAAAATCCTAGATATAGAACTTACTAAAATTCCTACCCAATACTATCCAATTTGTCTTCTCTATTTTCCTTGAATTAGAAAAGATTTGCAGGAAAATGGATGAGATTGAAGAATTTGAAATAAAATTTTATAATGCTACCCATCCAGAAGACCCATCTCCATACACACCTTCACATAATGTTTGTTAGTTCTCCATTAATGGTGGGTGTGATTTGTAGTGGTAAAAAAACTCACTAAAACCCTAGATATAAAACTCAATAAAACCCTAGAAGGGGGAAGAAGAAGTCACAAGACTTTGGTTGATGTCTTCTTCATTAGGGAAAAAACTTTGTAAGAAAACGCCAAAGATTTGTAGTTGATGAAGGAAAGAGATCGTCGGAGGGGAGATTGGAGAGTCGGGTTCAGAAGAGAGAACGAGTGAAAGAAGAAGAAAGTTTTTTTCTTTTGTTATTTATGAGATATTTGACTATGTTACACTAAAGTCCTTCAAATTATGATTAAACTCTTTAACATAGAAGGTCTTTAAAATAATAATCCAAACGTCTTATCTCCCCTTACAAATCTCTATAGCTCCCCAACCATAATAGCTCTCCCCAACAACAATTCCCAGCTCCCCTTACCAATCGCCCACGAAATGACACTTGCAACCATTTCCTGCATAATTTCCACCAACGTGAGTGAAATTCCACCAAGACAGGGCCGGCCCTGACTTTTCGGTGGCCCGAAGCGAGGTCTGAAAATGTGGCCCTTTCTATCGAATTGTAAAATGTATTACATGAAAACCGTTAGTACTGCAAAATAATTTATAAACAAAATAGTTTTTCTGATGATTACAATCACTGAAATTTTGTTCTTTTGAAATTTGTCGATGCAAAGTCACTAATAATCGTCGAACAATCAAGACTGTCAGACATATCCTTCTCAATAGATAATATAGCTAACCCGTTTAACCTTTCTTGCGACATAGTAGATCGAATATAAGACTTAATCAACTTCAACTTAGAAAAACTTCTTCGTGCAGAGGCAACGGTAACTGGTATAGTCAACATAATTCTATAAGAAACCTATGTGTTCGGGTAACAACCTTTCTTATCTTTCAAAAAATCTAGCACTTCAATTGGTCTTTTGATCTCATTTGGTAAAAGACGCTTCAACACTTTCAGTTCAGAAAATAAGTCTAGTCCATCTATGTCATATGACTCATTATGCTTGAAAAAGGTTTCAAGCCGAACACATGAATCTCTCAAATCGCCATCATATTGGGAGTTTAACTTTTTTAACTCAAACAGAAAACCAAATATTTCTTTGTACTTCTGGAATTGCTCGAATCTGCTCTTAAATGAACAAAGAACATAATCTAATATGTATATGAAATAATAAACTAAATGCTTCTGCAGACGACATTAATGGATCTTCACACACATTCTCGTTAAACTGTTTCTTTCTTCGAATAATACGTTTTTTCCGAAATGTTGCTTCAACTCTCATCTTAATGGAAATCTCTTTAGCTTCAATCGTGGCTTCTTCAAACCCCAGTTCTCTATAATCTTCAAGATAACGAATGAGCTCGTTCAATTTCTCTAATGCAACATCAATATTTATATCTTCAGTTTGAAGTGTTTTGCTAACAGAGTTTACCGCAAACAATATATTCTGCCAAATAACCATGCTCAAAAGGAATTCAAAATTTTCAATGTCTTGTTCTAATATATTTTCGGCACATGAGTTATTTTTGAATCATCACTTGTCTCCACCAATTTTTCTAAAGTTTCTAGTAATTAGGATTAAAGATTAGGTTTTCATCAATAGTTTTTCGTTAACTTAATAAACCCTACACCATCTAGATATTGTCAATTTTGTTAGTATTATATATAACATGAAAGAGAGAGAGAGTAAATAAATAGAAATTTAGGTTTAGATTAATTTAATAAACTCTACAAAATATAAAGATCATATATTTATATATAATAGGAAGGAGAGAGAAAAGGTAAATAAATACTAGTAGAAAATAAGATTTGTTCAATCTTAAATAAGGCAATAACTCAATGACTTTGAAGAATCCAAGAAGGGGACTAGGTGAGATGAGTAGATGACAATGGATCTCTCATCCCGTAGTGGAGAAGAAGAGGGTGTTCTCAGGTCCGGTTTGCCACTTTGACTTGAAGAAAGAAAAAGATATTAGGATTTCATGATTTGGATATTCAAATTTCAAAAAACATTTTTTTTCATGTCAAACAAACTGTTGGGCCCACCATTCATTTAAAGATCATCAAATTTTGTGGCCCTTTTTACTTAACATTTGTTAAATGTGGCCCTTATAATTTTCTTAGAGAGTTAGACTTCTTATATACTTCTTAAAGAAATTAATGTCTTTGGTGGCCCCTAAAAGCCGGTGGCCCGAAGCGACGCTTTGTTCGCTTTGGCCCAGGGCCACCCCTGCACCAAGATTGTTGGAAGTTTCGAAATTTCTCCCGAAATTGTTGGAAGTTTCGAATTTCATTGGAAATTTTAAATTTTCCACCGACATGATGGAAATTTTGACCGATATAATAACAATCTAACAAAAACACCAGAGAAACTAATACTAGATACATATCTCTTCATCTTTTTCATCTTCATTTCTCGAAGATATTTCTCGATTTTTTTTTTAATATCTTTTAAATCTATTTGAATGATTTACGACCTGACTTAACTGCCTAAATTGATTTTGTCTCACATAGTTTGTTCACTAGTAGTCTATTAATATGATCAGTAAGAATGTTATTTTTGGGTGTTATAGCCAAAAAGTATTCAATTTACCTCGGACGTAATTGTGTAATTGTTTTTTTTAATAACTTGATTGAATATATAGAGGGAAAAAGATTACAAGGAAAGAAACGACCTACAATAGGCCAAAAAACAAGGAACAAACAAGGGAAAAACAAAACAAAGAGAACATAAACGCCTCCCACCCTTCGACCAAATTAATGAACGAGATGGATTTGGCCCAAGCTAGATTTCTAGTCCAATGGTAAATGAGGCATTTAACTAAGAAGAAAACCTTGTCTGCCGACCACTCATTATCTCTGAAAACCACTTCGTTTCTGGCCTTTCACACCCCCCACATGATAGCTTTGGGGATTAAATTAAGGATGGCCTTCTTCATATGATTGCCTCTCAATCCCTTCCAGGCTAGAATAAGATTCTCCACCGAGTTAGGGATCACCCAGACAATGCCAATGCTCCTAAGGAATCTGGACCACACCTCGAAGGTGATCGAACAAAATATGAACAAATGTGTAACCGATTCCTCTGCCTTGCCACAAAGAGGACATTTGTTCGGGGTAGTGAGACCTCTCCTTCTCAAGATATCTGAGGTGGGTATTTTGCCAAGAACAGCAGCCCAAAGGAAGAGACTCACTCGCATGGGGGCATTGTTCTTCCAAATGTCTTTAAGGCATTGAGACGGGTAGGAAGCACCCTGATCCAAAAGGAAGTAAGAGGCCTTAACAGAAAGGTCTGGAAATAGATTGGAAATCCACACTCTTGAGTCCACCTGCTCCGATAACAGTACCTGGTTAAGGGAATCCAAAAGATCTCTGGCCTCACTTACTTCCCAGTCAAAGAGATTTCTTCTCAATGCGAGACTCCAGGTTTTTGTCGAAGGGTCGAAAAACTCAGAGACTGGTCCCTCTTTAGCGGAAGAGATGATGAAGGTATTAGGATAACACTCTTTGAGAGGTGACTCCTTCAGCCAAATGTCCGACCAGAAATTAGTATCACGGCCATTCCCAATCTTAAGCTTGGTCAAATCATTGAAAGCCCTCCATCTATTGAAAATCTCTTTCCACACCGAGGTACCGTAATTGTGTAATTGTTAATACTCCGTTGAACTAGTGGATAATGTTATTCCTTTAGACCCATCATTTAATCATTTATATGTTTCCTTACGGTTTAATAACCTTTTTATACATAATTGCACCATATTTTTATTATTTATGTAGATTTGTAAGATTTCCACACTGATCGAAACGTTTTCAGGACCCACCGAAATTTCATTCATTGGTTCAAACAACTAATCAAATTGAAAATTCTCGTAATAATACTATTAATAAGAACATGAATTACCATTAACGTTAACTGATTGTGAACGAAAAAGTAAAAAATCTGGATATTTTCGATAAATTACGGGCTAGGCGCGAAGCTGGCTAGTTTACTAGGGGAGAGAGAGAGAGAGAGAGAGAGAGAGAGAGAGAGAGAGAGAGAGAGTTAGTTGTGGTTTACCACAAGATCTTTTTGACTAGTTTCATGAATTATCAATTCCATGAGTATAGTAGAGTCAAGGTAGGCTTGCAGTTGAGATGGATCTATCCCCATTAATACTCATAATGTGGGCAAAACTAAAGGGTGATGTCAAGCTCATTCCATTTAGGATCCTCCAAACATGAGCCCTAAACCTAAAGGCACATGTCAATCGTAAATTCTTTCTGCTCTTGCCAAGTCTGTTTTCAATTCCCGTGACAGATTTTACTGATATCAATGTTTCTTAGTTAAAAAAGAAAAATGTCTCACTACTTTGCAAATTCTAATACTCAGATCTCCTGAATGCATGCCACAGCTAGAGTCACTCGGTAGTCCCCCTTCATGCTGGACTAAGATTACAAAGTCTAGCTCTTATACCGTGTTAGAGACCATCAACCAAAAATCTCCTCGAAAACCGAATTGCAAGGAAAGAATTGCGCAACTTATCTACTTCGCAAATTCTAAGCAGTATATTGTGATCAGAAAGAAATAACTCTGAAGATGCAGGGTACATTCCTTAATGGATAAGTCCATTCTCACTCCGAAAATCCTGAAGCCGAACTCAGTCTCTGATATTGGATCATAGAAACTTCACAGTGGATGGAATCAAAGCCATTGAGTAAACAAGCAGAGCATGTACGATTATGAGGATCCCAGTTCTCATGCTATTGCAGTTTTAATCTTTAGGCATGAGGCAAAATCACAATCGAAGACCTATCTGGGACAAACTCAATATCAAGTTGGTCCTGTGTTTTAGAATCAAAAGCGAACTCCCCATCTGGATTACGAGTTTAGTTATATCTCTCTTGCAAATCACATATACAAATGCTTGTCTTAGTTATGTGCAAATGGATATATATAAAACAACAACTTGATGATATATTAATGACAACAATTATAACTTATGCAGAACATATCCCAAACAGTTGACATGGTTTATAGTAAATTATATCTTAATTTTCAGACTCTAACGAAATGAAAAAAAAAACTAAATAAACGCATAAGTCAACGACCATCCATGGTGGTAATAGTTGCATCATCTATTGAAGATTTTATCTGCTGACATGAACTTACAATTGGTCTCTGTGTAAATGCAGATCGCTTCGGAGTAGGAAGAGTTGTAATTTCACCTGTAAGCATTGAAAGAGTTGTCATCACGGTTTGTCTGTCCAATGCATATTCTTGCACACACAACAACCCCACTTGTAAGCATCTCAACATGTCAGGCTTGAAAACTGATTCAGACAACAATATTGGATCGATCAACAACTCCATCTTGTTTTCGTTCCATATTTTCCACGCCTGAAACAAAATATCCAAAGCTCATGTACTTTCTCAGACCAGTATAATAGTCAAGAGTGTATGAGTGGTGTAAGGAAGGTGTATAGAAGGTGTAAATGTAATTTGGTCGGGTTGTGTTTAGAGTAGAATAGAGTCGGTTACACTATATCATGACTCCACAACTGATTAACCAACTCTAACAACTTCTCTAACAAACCCTAACAAACTCTATCTCTCTATATAAGTTGTAATCTCTCACTTGATTAATACAAGTCTTTCATTAGTTCTAATATGGTATCAGAGCAATCAAGCTCATACGAGTAAAATCGATCCTTCTCTCTTATCTTTCTTTCTCGTCTATTTTCTCTCTCTAGGTTTTTGATTACTATCTTCATCTTTCTCATTTTCCTCTTTCGTCTGCAACTTTCTCTCACTACAAATTAAGCTTCAAATCATGGAAAATCCTAAAATTAGTTCTGTTCCAGTGAATTCAATGGCAAATGCGATACCTATCAAGCTTCAAGGAGATAACTACATCGCCTGGAAATCTCTATTCCTTCCTATACTTAAGAAGTATAAAGTCCTTGATATAATCGAAGGTAAAAGAACTTGTCCTTCTCAATTTAATGATGATAATGATCAATTAGTAAATCAGTCATATCTTGATTGGATCGAAGAGGATCAATCTCTTCTAATTTGGTTAAATTCTACACTTTCGGATTCTATTATTCCATATGTTGTTGGTATAAATTCTTCTCGAGATTTATGGCTAACTCTTG